>JAYJMB010067919.1:9798-24719 GCA_036873735.1 Pouteria campechiana
CCCCCCCCCCCCCCCCCCCCCCCCCCCCCCCCCCCCCCCCCCCCCCCCCCCACGGAGAACTTTGTATCAAAGGGAGCAATATAAAATTTTAAGGAGGGAAAAAGGAGAAGGAAATGATAATGAGGCATTTGGAGCCTCCTTTCCCCCTCACTTTAAGATCTCCAATTGATGATGAAGTTTGATCCAGGGGCAAAGTGGCTAAAATATAAATCATTTTCTTGAGAGCCACATATCGAAGAGAGATACTTCTTACTAGATAGGTTAAGTGGAATATTGTCACGAATAGAAGTAGCATCATCCCACTAAGAAAAGTGAAGAAACATCCTTTGGTTTTTCAATTTTCACCACTCATGTGTCTTCTTGCTAAATCTTCTTCCTAAATGCCCTTTCTTAAGCTGCTTCATCTTTTTGATGCAAAGAAGGATTGCAAGTCATGTGTTAAAATAGACTTGACATGGGGGTAATACTAGGTAGTTGACAAGATGTTTCAAGAAAGAAGTAGTAAGTCTTGCCAAAGATAGATGTCAATGTGATATGAATAGCTGTAGATTGATTTTCACAAGAAAGCGAGGTGTACTCGACCTAAAAAACCAAGATTCAAACAAAGTGGGAATCAAAAAATGTATAGATATAGGCTTTATCTAAGATGAAACAGATCAAAAATAATGCAATTTCAGGCATAGAAACATCAAAGATTTCATTCTTATGTGTTCACATTATTCATGCCTAATTCTCATCTAATGTTGTAGAAGGTTTCTAAAGATAGTTACAGAGTAAAGATGTTTGCAAATTGAGCATTTGTAGGCACATACTCTAGAGATATGTCATGTTTTTCTACATGGTCTTTAATAAAGTAGTACCTAATCTTGGTTCGAGAATGCAAGACAGGGTTCTTTGTCAAGCATATGACACTAACATTATTGTATTTAATGGGTATGTCTCTATAGGTCATCCACAATCTAGAAGTTATTGTTTCATCCAAAGTAATTGAGTGTAATAACTTTCAGTTGCTATATATTCAGCTTCTACTGTGGAGAGAGCAATACTAGTTTATTTCCTAAAGAACCTTGATATCAGATTATTTTTAAAAAATTGACAGGTTCCACTAGTATTTCTTCTATCAACTTTGTATCCCCCAAAGTCAACATCTGAATATCTAATTAATTCAAAACTAGTTACCTTGGGATAATAGAGTCCTAGATTTGGTGTGTTGACTAAATACTTAAAAATTTATTTTATTGCGATAAGATGAGACTCTCTAGGACTGGACTGAAATCTAGCACATAAGCATACGCTGAATAGAATATCTGGTCTAGATGCAATAAGTTAAAGAAGAGATCCACTCATACTTTGATATAGTTTTTGATCTATAAAGTTACCCTTTTCATCCTTATCTAGCCTTGTTGATGAACTCATTGGAGTGCTTGCTGCTTTAATTTCTTTCAGTTTGAACTTTTTCAGCAGTTCTGGAGTGTATTTGGATTGGAAAATGTAGTTTCCATCATCTCTTTGCTTGTTTTACAATCTAAGGAAGTAGTTCAATTCTCACATCATGTTCATTTCAAATTTAGCTTGTATGATCTTTGAGAAGTCTTGTTAGAGATCCTCATTAGTAGCACCAAATATAATGTCATCTACATAAATCTGAACTATCAAAATATCCATGCTAATATTTTTAATGAACAAGGTAGTATCAACCTTTTCTCTTTTGCATTGATGATCACTTAAGAATTTGCTCAACATTTCATACCAGGCTCTTAGAGCTTGCCTCAAACCATATAATGCTTTGGTGAGCTTATAGACATGATGGGGTTAATCATCACTTTCAAAACCTGGGGCTTGCTTTACATAGACTCCCTCATTTAGATATCCATTTAGAAATGCAGTCTTTATATCCATCTGAAATAATTTAAAATTCTTATATAATGCAAAAGTAAGTAGCATTTTAATGGCTTCTAATCTAGTTACAGGGGCATACAATTCTTCAAAGTCAATTCATTCTTCTTGGGAATACCCCTTAACAATTAGCCTTGCCTTGTTTGTTACAACCAATCTACTTTCATCCAATTTGTTTCTAAATACCCATTTAGTTCTAATTACATAAATGTTCATTGGTTTTGGAACTAATTCTCGTACTTTAGTCCTTTCAAGCCGGTTAAGCTCTTCTTACATTGTAATGATCCAATTTTCATCCCTTGAAGCTTGATTAATGCAAGTGGGCTCAATTATAGAGATGAAAGCATAATAACCACAAATGTTTTGCATAGACCTTCTTATTTTGACACCACCATAGACATCATATATGATTTATTTTCTAGGATGAGCTCTAATAAATCTCAAATCAGTGGGAGGTTGATAGGGAACATTACTTGTATTTACCTCCTCATTATCTGAATTTTACATATCTTCATATTTTGTGGCATTTTCTTGATTGTTCAATCTGAGCTTCTTTATATTAGTTATAATTTCGTCTGCATCATTATCATGCTCCTTTCTTAGGGTTACATTAGTTTCATCAAATTTAACATATATAAACTCTTCTACAGCCTGTTCTCTTAATATATACTCAAAATGCCCTACTATTAGAAAACTAACTGAGGAAGATAGCTTTATCGCTTTTCAAATCATCCTTTTCAAGATTATCCTTCCCATTGTTTAGCACATAGCATAAGCATCCAAAGGAGTGACAATATGAGATATTATGTTTCCTTCCTTTCCAAAGCTTATATGGAGTTTTCTTTAAGATTGCTCTAATGGTAACCTTGTTTAGTACATGGCAATTTATAATTACTGTTTCTCCCTAGAATCTTTTGGATAATTTACCCTCATTTAACATGATCCTTGCCATTTTCTGAATTGTCCAGTTCTTTCTTTCCACAACTCTATTTTGTTGAAGAGTTTTGGGGGATGAAAAACTATGGTGAATTCCTTTTTCATCACAAAAATTAATAAATTTTCTGTTTTCAAATTCACCACCATGATCACTACGGATAGACATAATTGATATTTGTTTTTCATTTTGAACTAGCTTTGAAAATGTAGAGAACATTGAAAATGCTTTGTCTTTGCTAGTCAAGAGAATTACCCATATGAATCTAGAGTAGTCATCCACAATGACATATACGTATCTTTTTGCTCCAAGGGTGATAACATCAAATGGTCCAAAGAGATCCATATATAATAATTCTAGAGGTCTAGATGTGGATACGCATTCTTAGGATGGAAGGACACTTTGGTCTACTTTGACAATTAATTAGATTTGTATATTTGATTTTTGTCATAATTTAGTTTTACTAGACCAATCAAAAGATCCTTTTTTCCACAAAGATCTAATATTTGACATGTTGATTTGTTCCATCCTTTTATGCCATACCCATGGGTCATGATTGACTGAATTAAGCATTTTCAACAATATAATCTAGCTATACTAGATAAATATTTTTATATGTTTTTTCGTTGAACAATAGATCATTGTATATATTGAGTACATTACATGTAAATGGTTCAAACATGACTTTATGACCCTTACCATATAATTGACTTATACTTAGCAAATTGTGCTTGAGTCTTTCTATATATAATACCTCCTCTATGCACGCATTGAATAAACCATAAATATTCCCTATCCCTTTGATGAGAACTTTGTCATTATTGCCAAATACAACTATTCCTCCATTTTTTGGCTTCAATTCTTTGAATAACTTCTAATTTTTGGTCATATGTCTAGAGCAAACATTGTCCATGAACCGGGAATTGCAAGACACAGCTTGCAAACTTACTTGCATTCAAAGTAAATATTCTTCTTACCTTTTTGGTACCCAAGTATTGGGTCCAATGGTGTTAGTGGGATTGTGTGTGCTAGAAAATTGTGCATAATCCTTGGGTTTCTTCTTGCATCTTTTTGAAATAGCAATCATACACTTTACATCTAATTTTATTACAAAAGTAGCAAGTGTGTGAAATTCTACTTGGTGCATTATATTCCATTGGTTTCTTTACCCAAGCATATCCTATGAACCTTCTAATGTTTGGATAATTTTCTCTTTCTTCTGTGAGGTTCATACCCTTGGACCAACCAGCAAATTTTTATGAATTTTCATCATTTGAGTCCTCATAATCAAGTCCCTTTTTACTAGTTTGATTAGTCATTCTCATGAACTTGGCATTAGATTCTTGGATTAGAGAATTTACTCAACATACTGTTTAATATCTCTATCTCCTTCTTCAGATTTCCAGCCTCTTTTTGTAGATATAGATTTCTTTCTACTAGAATAGAATTTATACTGATGGTTGCATTTAAGTGTCTTTTCTTTTGAGTAAATTTTTAGCCAAGTGATTTAAACTCACTAAAGAGAGAGTTGTATGATTTCTATAACTCATCAAACTTTTTGCATTTGTCACAAGTACTATTCAAGCTTGAAGAGACAAAACTATAAGAGTAATAAAAGTTTAGCTCCATCTCCAGCTCTGTTGTGCATTGCTCTTTGATGGTGACTTGGTCTGCTAATTCATTCCCCATGTGCATCATTTGGCATAATTTTCCGAGGTGTCCAATTTCTTTGTCACCTTTCTTACTTGAACTTGTCCTTGACAAAACTTCATCATTCATGTACATTCCTTTGGCTTGACTTCTTGATGACTTCTTAAAATGTTTCTTTTCTCTTCTTTCATCTTTCTCATTCACGTTAACTTTTTCTTGTTTGGGACACTTAGAAGACATGTCTAATCCCTCCACGTCTATATCATGCGGGAGATCTTTCTTTCTTTCAGCCATTTTCTTTTCTTGTCTAGGCTATCTCTTTGAGGTGCTACCTCTTCTACTTCTTGTGAACCTTCTTAAGTTTCTGACTAACATGGCCATATTATCTTTAGATTGTTATGCAGGGTTATTGCTGATCTCCTTAGTCACCTTGGAAGCAATACTTTTCTTTTGCTATGTTGGCTCATCTCTTTTACTATTGATTAGCTCGTGTGACATTAGTGAGCTGATGAGATCATCCACCAGAAGTATGTTCAAATCCTTTGCTTCTTCTATCATTTTGATCTTCTGGTTCCAAGTTCTGGCAGTGCCCTCAGTATCTTCATTACTATTTAGAATTTGTGACTTCTTTTCCAAGCCTTTCAAAGTATTAGTAATTTTGAAAAACGAACACACATTTCTAATATGCTCTCCCCTTCTTTCATCCTAAAATTTTCTAGTCCTCCTATTAACATATTCCTCCTCGTCCCTTTGACCTATGAGGATCCTTTATAAATAGATACTAATTTATCCCATATACCTTTTGTATTAGTGAAAGAGGATACTCTATCAAACTTAGTTAAAGATAGTTTATAGAACAAAGAGTTCATAGCCTTTTCATTATTTTGAATCGCGGTGGCCTCCTCTTTATTCCATGCACCTATTTTAGCAGTGGGAAGGCTGATTTCATTTTCAATAGCCTTCTAAGATTCCATATCATTGGCTATAATAAATTGCTTCATCCTCAACTTCTAATAAGGAAAGTTGGTTCCATCAAATAAGGGTGGCTAGGTAGACAACTGCCCCTCGGCGAATATCCCAGAAGAGGATGATGGGTTTACCATTGGATCACTACAAGTATTTATGTAGTCTACTCTAATACCACTTGTTGGTTCTGAAGATTAGGCAAATACCTAAGAGAAGAGGTGTGAATTGGGTACTTAAACATTTTGCTGAATTCCTTTAAGATTAAACATCCCTCTAGAAAACAATCCAATCACTCAATTAACTCACAAGTAAATAAGACACAAGAGTTTTTATAGTGGTTTTAGTTAACACTCTACTTTACTCTTTCAAGAACACTTTCCTGTTACTGTCTTGGGTTCCACTATCTCCAATAGTAGAAATACAATCAGTGTACCCTACACTCTTCTAGATTTCAGCTCTAGGGGGTGTGACTATAGTGCTCCCAATACTCTTCTAGATTCTAGCTTTAGAGGGTGTAAACACAGTGCTCCTAGTACTCTTCTAGATTCTAGCTCTAGGGGCATAATCATAGTGCTCCCAAAACTCTTCTAGATTCCAGCTCTAAAGAATAGCTCTTGTCTACACTCAAATAATCACAGCTCTTCTTGAGTCTAAGCTCACCTAACCGCTCAAGAAAATTACAATGAATGAATATCAAAAGTTAGAGCACTTATATAGATACTTCTCAATAAGCACAGGGGAAGAATTCTAAAGATTAAATGCAGAAGTAAATGATCCTCCCAAAAGGTGGTTGGGAGCATTCAAAGAAAGTTAATGAAGGTTTGAATGCATGGTTCATGACTCTTGAAAGATGTAGAAGGTTTTGCTCTATTGAGTAATTAATCTCGAGAAGGGATTGAATATTTTTCTCGATTGTTCTTCTGCTCTTCTTGATCCATCAATGTTGCATTTATAACTGCTTTAAATTCCAGCCATTGGTGGTAGGTGAACTCCATTAATGATAGAAGATCATTCTGATTTACACATTTGATTCTATGTCTTCTAATTAATTCTTGTTTGGTTAAATTCCTACAACGCCAACCTTGGAGAAAATGATTTCTTAATTCTTAATAAGTATTGATCGAAGAGATTTTGCAATAGCTGATTCTTTCATCAATTTGGAAAGATCCTCATTAATGCTGGATGAAGTCCAATGATTTAGTTTGTTCATTGATCATCTTCACTTATGACAGACAAAGTATCTATCTAGGTGTCCATCAGATAAAGTCTCTTTGTCTTCTAGTTTGTCCATGGCAAGTAGTAGATGAATTCAATTAGCATGGACAAGTTGTCTTTCCAGCAGTTCATTTGTTGGTTTGGCAATTGTAAGTAATAGACGAATTGTAAAGGCATAGACAAATCATCTTTCTAGTAGTTTGTTTGTTGGTTTGTCTATTGCAAGTAACAAACAAATTGTAGAGGCATAGATGAATCATCTTTTTAGTAGTTTGCCTCTTGGTTTGTCTATTGCAAGTAACAAATGAATTGTGGAAGCACAAATGAATGTTTCGCATTTGTCTGTTTCAAGAGACAATCATTAGCTTAGTAAGCTATCTAACTATGGCTCACTTAAGACATATGAAGTTTTGTTGTATGCTTGTTGCTTTGCATTCTTCATATATAAACTTCACTTTGATAGACAAACTATGACTCGGTTGATTCCTTTTCATTTGAGCTTTGACCATAGTGGTGCTTCATCTCTGGGTTCTGCTCTCGCCCAAGTTATTTGTCTTTTCAATCAAATAGATTGACGCGTTGGAATATCTTTTAATTCTTCTTTGGTTTCTTTTATCCGTGAAGCCTGAAACTGGATTCTTCATGCTAAATACTTGATAATAGCCGTTAATACATAATCTTTAATCTAGTTTTATTTGTCATCAAAATCATGCATTTATACTAACACCTTATCCTCCAATTCAGGAAAAGGAAGCTCCTGAAAGGCAAAATCCCAGTAAGACTGAGCATATATGATGCATTGCAGCTCTCTAAGGAGTCTTGGCAAGTGCTCATCAATGCATTAGTAGATGAGTCCATAAATGACTTGTACCTGGTAGAGGTTGCTACCACAATTGAATGCAACCAAACAATCAATTTTATAGATGATAACTTGTTGCTTGGAAATACATAGCATAAACAAAGGCTAATTGCCACATCATTAACACACCGACGTCCTGCAATTTGTTGCTCAGTAGGCCATAGTTGCATCGCTATCAAGTTGTGGCATCCACGGTGGATTAGTGCTTTAAATTTTATCAGGATGGCATGATGAGATGCATATCGGCTGATATATGACCATTCACAATCTCAAAAGCCTTCTACTCACAAGCCCAATACTATGAACTGGCATCGAACGAACTAGAGCAACCAAAAGAATTGGCCAAGCCAACTATGGATAGAAGACAATAGTCATTTGTCACCAAGAGACAAGGCTTCACATCACAATGATCCTCATCTCAAGTTGTACCTTCATAGGTAGTCTCATTCCCAGTAATTCCACCATCAATGTCTTTATGCTTTGAAATCGCGATAAGCATGTCACAAGAAGACAAGTTAAAGCTCATGGAAAAGTTAGAAGTGTTTGAAATAGATGATGATGAAGATGAGTTGCCGATTCAACATCCGTAACCACTGAAACATCTGGTCACTCTTGCTCCAACACTAGCTCCACCGACCCAAAATGTGTTCAACTGGAAGCCAGTCATAAATTCCTCAACTCTATAATCATTTTCCTTGCAGGCTGGGACATCAACACCAGGACTACCCGAAAGAGGGAGTGGAAGAGGATCGACCAAACCATCAATAGGTAGGGGGCAAGCCATACCTTAACTAACTGGATTTTATGAGAATCAAGTTGCAAATTATTTGCGAGCTCATACACCGTTGCAACTAGCATTGATTGAGAACACATAATTCCAAATCAATGCTCTAGGTTCAAGGAAAGCAATAGTTACTCCTCCAACATTGCTAACTTTAGTGCCAAACAATTCCTAAATGACCTCAAAGCCAACACAATCATTATGTTTTGAGATTAATACCAGAAACCTTAGGCAAACAAAATAAGTGGCATCCTCTAATCCTGATACCAAAAGCAGTAGATGGGAAATCGGGCGAGGAAAACTACAATCTATGTTGGTGACTACAGTTGGCCATTAACTCAGATGGCTGAGTTAAAATTCTATAAGAGAAAGAACTTGAGCCAAAATCCTTAATGGAAAAAGGAAAGTTGTTATTCAAGGAGATGGGCTTACCCTATGGGCAATGTTGTTCTTTTAATCTTCTATCCAAGAAATTTCTAGGGATTTTCAAAAATTCAGCAAGTGATGCAAAAGGATAATTGACCTTCTTTGGGATTTATCCCGATAAACCCTATATGTTGATAATTGGTCCACTTATCCTAGTTTCAATTAAAGAAAAATTAAAGGGACTCTGATACGCAAAAGATTAGACAGGCCTTGGTATAGATGATGATATTGATGTGGACTATAAAGAGTAGTATATCTTAGATTGCTCCTACATGAGTATTAGGTCAATTGTAGGTACCATCATGTCGTATTGTTAGTCAGCTCCTACTAAGTTTCAGATGTCAAAGTCATCATCCACCTTACTAGCAATTGTATATTGCTATATAGTTTCCACCTCTCACCATGCATAAATAGAAGAAGAATCCTTACCATGCATCAACAGAAGAAGAATCTGAGTTTGATAACAAAGAATCACAAGAAAATTCAGAGGGACCTAATGATACAGATGATAGAAGTCATTGATGACCCATCAATTCTTGAATCAGAGTTAAAAATGGTGACTAAGACTCATGATGGCAATGCACATGAGTTTGATTACAAGCCAAACCTTGATCATTCAAAGGGAAAAGAAGATAGCAACTTCAATTCTTCATTAGAAGAAATAACCTATGGCGCAGATCCGCTAGGGTTAGAAGATGGTGGAACGCCAACAATTGACGAGCTTGAGGAATTCAACTTGAGTATAGAAGAAGATAAGCATCCTATCTTCATCGCCAAATCCTTAATAGAATAAGAAAAGCAATCGCTAATAGCTCTTCTCAAAATATTCAAGGATGTCTTTGCATGGACATACTCTAAAATCCTTGGATTAGATCCTAATATTGCAATGCATTCTTTACATATCTCACTAAGTAAGCAGCCAGTAAAGTACCAAGGAAATTCAAACTTAACTTGGAGCAACAAATCATCAATGAGATCAACAAGTTTTTGGACGCTAGATTCATCCAAGAAATCAAGTTCCCAAGATAGATTTTTAGCATTATCCCAGTAAAAGAAAATGGATAAATCCGAGTCCACGTAGACTTCTACAATCTTAATGAAGCCTGTTTGAAAGATAAGTTCTCAAAGATGAGTTCTCACTACCACACATGGAACTCCTTATTGATAGAATGTCACTTTATGACACCTTCTCATTTATTGATGGCTACTCTAGTTATAACCAAATCAAAATGGCACTAGCAGATGAGACATCTAGGGCATCTCACACTCCAAAGGGTATCTTTTGCTATATAGTTATGACATTTGAATTAAAGAAAGCTAGAGCAACTTATCAAAAAGTTGTGCAAGTTATTTTCCATGACATGCTTCACACGCACATTGAATGCTATGTCAATGATTTAGTAGTAAGATCCAACAGTCATGATCAATATCATGAGGATCTACGCATAGTCTTTGTATGCCTGAGGAAAAACAAATTACATATGAACCCACTCAAATGTGCATTTGGAGTTAGGTTAGGTAAGTTCTTGGGATTTATTATCTGTCATTGAGAAATCAAGGTTGACCCACAAAAAGTGGAGGTAATAAAAAATATGCCTACCTGAAGGAACATAGATGATCTCAGAAGCTTGCAAGAAAAATTATCTCATATCAGAATATTTATTACTAATTTGGTGGGAATATGCCAGCCATTCTATTGTCTACTCAAGAAAGATGTGCCCTTTATTTGGAACAAAGCTTGCCAAAAAGCCATTGATACCATAAAAAATTTTTCCATAATCCTCTATTTTGGCTGCATCAGTTAAGGGAAAACCTCTTATTATGTACATCTCCAAGAGCGATCAATCGCTAGGGGCATTGTGTTAAGTCTAATCCCTCTACTAAACTTGATTTTGATGATGAATGTAATCAAATAACTAAGTTTTGATGATGAATAAAGAAATGAGTGAAGAATTAAGGTACTAACAGCTTATGTTTCAAGTGGAACAACATTTATATGATAAAACAGATTAAGGAGAGTAACTTTGAGCAATAAACAACATTAATTGCAAGCTTATCACATTAACTCTTCAAAAGAAGATAATTTAAAAGGAATCTCAAGTAAAAATCACTCAGAAGCACTTTAGAACCTCTTCAAAAGCATGCTAGAATTTCTTCAGAGATAAGGCATGAGGCTCAAAAGTCCAGAAGTATTCAAGAACTAATTCAGAACCTCTTCAGAATCATGTTAGAATCCCTTCAAAGACAAAGAGTGAACTGAAGAATTAACTTCAAAGCAATTTTACTTTTCAGAAGTATTTAGAAAGATTTCGTAAGTCTCCAGAAACTTTCAAAAATAAAAATTTCTACTTCAAAGAATTTTTTTGTAGATCAGCTACAGAAATGCTTTCAAATCTTAGAGATATCTCAAAAGATCAATAACAATGTTGCAGAATAAGTTAAGAAGAAATTTTTGAACTTAGAAATACTTCAAAAGATTTTCAGAAACAATATAGAAGACTGTTAGAAGTAACTTCAAAGAGTCAAGAATGAAGAAGAATATCAGAAGTTGAATTCAATCTTCAGAATAAGCTCAAAAGAAATATATACGTATAGAAACTTGTTAGAACAAACTTAGAATGTCAATCTTGCACTTATAAGATTCTGATAAGCAACTTAATAGCTTTTTAGAGGCATCTTCAAAAAGACAAGACTCAAGAAGCATATTAGAAACAAAATTCAAACTTTAGAGATACTTTAGAAGATTCTTAGAAGCTAAATAAGACCGTTGATAGCAAGACTTATCTTAGAAGTTCAAAAGAGGTGCATTAGAAACTTTGATGAAAGGTGCATCTAACGGTAACTTACAATTAGTCAATGTTAGAATTTCTGAGGACTTATCTCAAAGTTCTAAAGCCAGACAACATACAAAAAGTTGTACCAAATTACCAAACATTTGAAAAATTACAAAAGGTTGCAAGGACTATAATCTCCTTCATAGATTATAAAAGGATGATTAAAGCAACAAATTATACAACTAAGAAAGTGAGTGATGTAGATAGACAAACTAAAGCATTTATAAGAGCATTCAACATCTTTTTTTTAAGCGATCAACTCCAATTGCTTCAATACAGTAAAAGCATTCAAAACTAGATCAGCTTCAATTTAAAAGGAGTTTGATACATTTTTCCTTATTACATTCTTTATTAATTTATTTAAGCATTAAATTTTGTACAAATCTACCTAAATAAGAGGCAATAATCTATACATTTCTTTTTACTATCTGTTAAGATAAGCAGGGTGCTTGCTGTTTATATATTGAGAAAAGCAAGTAGACGGACTTACTAAAAGTGTATGAATTAGTTGGTGAACTCTGAAAACCAATGAGTTGGTTGGTGAGCTTTGAAAACTAGCATGTATTAGATCAGGTTGATCAAGGTGTTAGTGAAACTTGAGATCAATACTGGAGACCAACTCAAAGAAGTGGAGTAGGAACCCAGGAAGGGTTGAATCACTATAAGCATATGTGCTATGAAATTTACTTCCTTTTATTTTAAGCTCATTTGTTAATTATCAGACAAAATTTTTAGAAGCTCAATTCACAACCCCCCCCCCTCATGAGCTATTATTTAGCAAGGGACCAACAAGTGGTATCAGAGCAGGCTTCACTAGTTAATTTTAAATTACTAGTGTATTAACTTGTGAAGGAATCCCTATGGCCAGTATGTTCCACAACACCTCTACTGAAGGACAATCAACTTGCAAACCTCCGCCTTTTGATGGAACCAATTATGGGTATTGGAAGATGAGGATGCAAAAATTTATTGATTTTGATGATGAATAAACAAATGAGTAGAGAATTAAGGTACTAACAGTTTACATTCCAAGTGATATAACATTTATATGAAAAAATAGATTAAGGAGAGTAAATGTGAGCAATAAACAACATTAATTGTAAGCTTATCACATTAACCCTTCAAAAGAAGATAATTTAAACGGAATGCTTGAGTAAAAATCACTCAGAAGCACTTCAGAACCTCTTCAGAAGCATGTTAAAACCTCTTTAGAGATAAGGTATGAAGCTAAAAAGTCCAGAAGTATTTAAGAACTACTTCAAAACCTCTTTAGAAGCATGTTAGAACCCCTTTAAAGACAAAGCATGAACTTAAGAATTAACTTCAAAGCAGTTTTATATTTCAAAAGTATTTAGAAGGATTTCTCAAGTCTCCAAAAATTTTCAGAAGGAAAAAGTTCTACTTCAAAGGAAATTTCTACAGATCAACAGTTTGTTAGAAGAACCTCAGAAATGCTTTTAAGTCTTAGAGATGTCTCAGAAGATCAATAATAGTGGTGCAAAATAAGTTAAGAAGAAATTTCTGAACTTAGAAATACTTTAGAAGATTTTCAAAAACAATCTAGAAGACTGTTAGAAGTAACTTCAAAGAGCTAAGAATCAACAAGAATATAAAACATTGAATTCAATATTTAGAACAAGCTCAGAAGAAATATATACATAGAAACTTATCAGAAGAAACTCAAAATGTCAATCTTACACTCAGAAGATCCTCAAAAGAAACTCAAAAGCTCTTCAGAGGTGTCTTCAAAAACATAAGACTTAAGAAGCATATCAAAAATGCAATTCAAACTTCAGAGATACTTCAGAAGATTCTTAGAAGCTAAAATATGACCACTGATAGCAAGATTTATCTCAAAAGTTCAGAAGAGGTGCAACAGAAACTTTGAAAAAATGTGCATCTAACAGTAACTTACAATTAGTCAAGAATAGAATTTTTGAGGACTTATCTCATAAGTTCTGAAACTAAACAATGTACAAAAAGTTGTACCAAATCTACCAACCACTTAAAAAATTGCAAAAGGTTGCAACGACTATAATCTCCTTCATAGATTATAAAAGGATGATTAAAGCACCACATTATACAACTAACAAAGTGAGTGATATAGAGAAATAGACTAAAGCATTTGCAGGAGCATTTAACATCTTCTTCCAGGTAATTGACTCCAATTGCTTCAATACTATCAAAGCATTTGAAGCTAGATTAGCTTCAATTTAAAAGGAGTTTGATACATTCATCCTTATTGCATACTTTATTCATTTATTTAAGCATTTAATTTCTGTACAAATCTACCTAAGTAAGAGGCAATAATCTATTTATTTCTTTTTAGTATCTATTAAAGCAAGAAGGGTGCTTGCTATGTATATATTGAGAAAAGCAAGTAGAAGGACTTGCTGAACGTGTACTAGTTAGTTAGTGAACTCTGAAAACTAGTGAATTGGTTAGTAAGCTCGGAAAACCAATGTGTATTTGATCAGGTTGATCAAGGTGTTAGTGGAACCTGAGATCAGTAGAGGAGGCTGACTCAATGAATTAGAGTAGGAACCAAAGAAGGGCCAAACCACTACAAAAATCTTATTCATATGTGCTGTGAAATTTACTTCCTTTTATTTTAAGCACATTTCTTAATTATCGACTAAAATTTTTAGAAGCTCTTTTCAACCCCACCTCTTGAGCTACCATTTAGCAAGGGACCAATACATTCCTCATGCAAGAAAATCAAGATGATAAAGAGCAAGCATTATACTACCTTAACCATCGGTTGATTGATGCAGAATGCAATTATTCTTTAATAGAAAAGACATGCCTTGCATTAGTGTTTATGCCTAGAAGTTAAGGCATTACTTTCTTGCTCATGAGATCCAGCTAATTTTCAAGGCGAATCGACTCAAGGTCTTGATTACTCACCCCATGTTATCAAGAAGATTAGCAAAGTGATCATTATTACTGTCAAAATTTGACATCAACTTTATCTTGTAAAAAGCGGTGAAAGGACAAGTTCTGGCCAACTTCTTGGTAGCACATCTAGTTGATGAAGACTTGCTAGATGAGAAAGTATTCATTACCTAAGTAAACACCCTTAGAAAATTTACTTCGATGGTGCTACTATGACCATTGGTGTTGGCTTTGGGATTGTCTTTATCTCACCTTAGAAGGACATCTTCCCATATTCTTTCTACTTGGGAAGAAATTATGCCAACAATGAAGCAGAGTATGCGGCACTAGTCTTAGGACTTCAGATTGCTCTCACTTTCGAGATTACTAAACTAGATATTCTTAGCAATTTGGAATTAGTGGTCCAACAATTAATCACTGAATATGAAGTTCATCAGCATAATTTATGCCAATATTATGACATCG
>JAYJMB010067930.1:0-24710 GCA_036873735.1 Pouteria campechiana
TCCATAGTTTCTCATCCCTATACAATTTACCCTACATAAGAATCATCTAATTTACATATACAATGCCATTCACTTACAGAAGCAATGTTAAATAATTCATATTAAATTAATGAATTAAACCATCAATCCATCCACTATGGAGTCTATCTATTCTTCAAGTGCATAACCACACTCTAACATGAATCAAGAGGTCATTTAACTTGTATTCCTCTTTAATCATTTTCTAATCATGCATTTCATATATTGAATATGTCAAGTTAATGTCTCTTTCATAGTCACTTATAGACTACAATATGATTAATCATTCATATTACTTTCCTTATAGAATTTATCATAGATCTAACATGATTAATATTTAAATAGTTTTAAAACCACTTAATTAATTCGTGAATCAAATACCCTACACCTGAATTTCCCTTTCTAATGATGCATACTCATCATATAACATGGTGATCATCTAATTAAGCATAAATAAGCTAATTAGGCCACTAGCTTACTCAATTAACTACTTAGACACCTCTCTTTTACAACTCAAGTAAGTTTAGAATGATAGCCAAAAATGGGGTTTCTCATACCTCAAATCATCCCAAATTTCAGTGTTCACAAAACCTAGCTGAACATAAAGTATGATTTCTTATGTCCAAATCACTCCCAAAATCATGACAATTAACCCATTAACTATTTCCCCCATTATTTACACAATAAGTCATATCAATTTCTCTCAAAAGTTATTATTCATGAATTTCTCAAAACCCTAATCAAGCAGAAAATGTAAATCAATGGGAAAAAACCAACTTACTATGAAATCCAAGCATGGATTCCATTCCAAAGAATGTGTCTAACCTTGAATCTTCAAGAACCCACCATGGTTTGCCGCAAACACGAATTTCCATCTTCATCCACCCCCCAAATGGCTAAAATGCACATTTGGGTGCATGCTTAGATGATTACACAATTAAATCATCTTGTTTTCTCATTAATCAAGCAAGAAATGGGGCATGAAAAGTCTAGGGCAAAAGGTTAGGGTGTGGGGAAGAAAGAAAAATGGAATGGATAAAGAAAAAGAGGACGAAACGGCTTTAAAAAGCTATCAAATTGACTTATCGTCGATCGACGCCACGGCTTCCCTTTTTGGTGTAGCGGCGCCAGTTTCTACCAGATGCCTGTGCACCCACCTTCATGAGCTGCCACCTCGGTGCCATTTTTCATTGGCTGCCACCCATCCCACCTACACTAAGTGGCGCCGTGGCTCCACTTTTTGGATCCGCGACTTTGGTTTTTGTTGCCCCCTATTTGCCTCTATTTTTATTAATCTTGTTTCCCTCTTTTTCCCATATTTTTCTTATTTTTTTAATCCTAATTTTTTCCACATAATCATACTCAATATGCACATCATTCACTCCTTTTCTATAAACACTTTAAAATGCATTAAAATTCATAATAAATCTTCTCAATTAAATGGAAGTAATGTCATATAATCTCCTTGTACTCATGATACTCTTCACCACTTAATCATTTCATTTAAAAATTGAATTTACTTCACCTTGATTCATTACTATAAGTAAAAATTCATCTTGATTCACTACTAAGTAAAAAAGAAAATTACCCCCATTTTCAACACCTCGGGTGTTATATCTTTATTCACGATCATGTCTCTTGAGCATCCGTTATCCTTGAACTAGGTCTTTCTAGTAGTTGCCTTAAAGCTTACCTACAATCACAAAATAAAATATTCTTCTCACCCCTTTGGTACCCAAATAGTGGGTCCATTTGTGTTAGTGATTTTGTGTGTAAGGAAGAACTATGCATTTTTCTTAGGTCTTTATTCCATCTTGCACATTTTCTTTGCATCTTTCTTGAATAACAATTGTATATTTTATGTCCTTCTATGTTGCAAAAATGACATTCGCTGGGAATTCTATTTGGTGCGTGACATGCAATTGGTTTTCTTACCCCAAGAGTGTCCTATGAACCTTCTAATATTAGAACAATTTCCACTCTTCGGTGAGGTTCATACCATTTGTCCACCCATTGAATTTAGTATTTTCTTATGGTTCCTCACCGCTAGATTCTTCACATCCAACTCCTCTTTTACTCTTTTGTTTAGTCAAATGTAGGAACTTGGTTATTGATTCTCCTGGGTTGGAGAATTTGTTCAACATGCTATTTAATATTTCTATCTCTTTCTTTAAGTTTCATACTTCCTTTTGTAAAGATAGATTTCTTTTTATGAGTATAGTATCACTTTGATAGTAGCATCAAAGTGTCTCTTTTTTCCAGGTGAAATTTTATATAAGTGTTTCAAACTCCTTAAAGAAATAGTTATATTATTATTTTAATTCATCAAGCTATTTTCATTTACTGCAACCACTAGTGGAGCTTGAATAATTAGAGACATAAGAGTAGTAGGAGTTTACGTCAGGTTCAAATTCATTTATATATTTTTCATATTGATCTTTGGTGGAGAAGTGCTTGTGGGCTCATTTTCTATATGAGCCAGTCAGCAAATTCTTGCTAGATTCCCCATTTATTTGTCATCTCTTCCACTTGATCTCATGCTTAAAAACTCATTGTCATATACATACATTCCTTTCACTTGACTTCTTGATGGTCTTCTTATAGAATCCCACAGTATGGCTTGACCCAAGAGGGGAGGGGTAAATTAGGTATGTAAAATAAAATTCATTGCTTAGCCCCTATTAAAATATTTTTCTCTTTTCATGATTGTGTATGGTGCATTATGATATAAGTAATAAGAATAATAAAGTGCATGAAGGATAAAATAAATAAGCAAACACATATAGAAACACCACCATTTTTGTAGTGGTTCGGGAATCCCATCCTTACATCCATTCTTCCAAGAGCACACACTCATTGTGCCTTGGGTTCCACTATATCTCATATAATGGAAATACAAAAGTGCTCCTTGCACTCTTTTAGATTCTAGCTCTAGGGGGCATAAATAGTATTCCCAACACTCTTCTAGATTTTAGCTCTAAGGGTCATAAACATAGTGCACCCAGCACTTTTCTGGTTTTCACAAGCTCACTAGGAAACTCATTGGTTTCGAAGATCACTAGCAAACTTGTTAGTTTTCAAGAGCTTACCAACAACTCTTTGGTTTCAAGTTTACCAAAAAACATACACACTTTTACATAGAATCTCACTCAAGCATAGGGGAAGATTTGATCTCTTTACAGCTATATGTAATAAAAAGATCTTCCCATAATGTAAACTTAATGGCCATAAGGATATGCAGTTTAAGCTCATAAAAGATAAATGATGATTTAAGCTTTTAGCCTTGGGTGGAAGGATTTGCATAAGATTAAGCTCATTTGAAATGTCTTCCTTCACCACCTTGAATCATTCCACCTTTTCTCCTTAGATAGCCTCTTCATAATTTTGACCATTAGAGAAAATGGGTTCCATTGAATGCAGAAATGAGAATAACAATTAATGAATAAGACCATTGAGATTTCTGCCATTGGAGTCCATGCCTTTCTGATTTGTCTCAAGCTACTGCACCACCGTTCTATTATAGAGATGAAGATAAGCTGTTGTTGAGATGTCTTTTCTTATTTTGACTTGACATAGCTTGAAAACTTGTAGCGCAACTTGTTGCCAAAATTGGTGACTGAAATAGGTCTGCATAATGAAAGGACGGATGCAGTTGCCATTTAGATGCAAGTCACATAAATCAATTTTCCTCTAATAAGTAATGACCTCTCTCTATCCACATTTGTTTATCATAAGTTATAGATGAATTCTCCCATTAGTTAGTTCGTATGTCATTTTTTCGTAAGAGTGATTTTTCTATTGTAAATAATAGGTAAACTCTAGTGTCATAGACAAAGTCAATGATCGATAGACAAACTATACTTTGTCTGTACAAATTCCTCTAAGAGATTTGTCTGTTAGTCGATCCTTCGTGAATGTGTTTTATTTGTTGTAAATAACAAATGAATTTTGTGTGGAGCAGATGAAGTTGAACTGGTCAATAGAAAACTCTCCTTTGTCAATACGAATAGATGAAGTGTGATGATCTTCTTTTGTTCCACATTTGTCTATCGGAGGTGACAAATGAATTCTACTTTATCTTGCTCGAATAGACATAGTTTAATATGCGCCTAATGTAAGTGACAGACAAACTCTGTTTTACTTTATCTTAGATGAATTATCTTGCACTTCGTCTATAGGTTTGTCTGTAGTAAGTTGCAGATGAATGTGTCTTTGTCTATTGAAGTTCATTTTCCAAGCAGTTACTTTGTCCGTGCAGCTTTGTCTATCCTCATGTCCAACTTCTGCTTCATTTTCTACTTTGTTTATCACTTTGTCTATAGTAAGTAAGTAACAGACAAGTTCATCTCAACAACGTCTTGCTTTCTTCATTCTTGATTTATCTGTCTCGTCTCAACCAAAGTTGCACTACTTTGTCTATTCATCTTGCCTTGTTATCCTCAGACAAATCTATTCTTCTAACTTTGTTGGTAAGAAAAAGTTTTATTCTCCTTGTGCATGATTATCTAGGTGGTTGTTTTTTCTTTCTTCATTTGTTTGAGTGCTTAATGGGATTATTTCTTTTTACTATGTCTTAGACAAACTTTGTTTGGTCAGTATAGATATTTTGAATTTCTCAAACAACTTTATACTCCCTGACCATGGCTTCATCTTCAACTGCTTTTGTCTTACATTTGTTTTTGGAAGTTTCTCTTTGAGGTTAACAGACAAAGTAAGCTTGTTGTAGTGCATCTTTGAAGCCATGATTTCTTCCATTATATTTGTCTGCGGAAGTTTTCTCTTAGATAATGCAACCTCTCTTATTGCTTGTCTTCAAAGCATCTACTTTTTTCTTCTTCTTCTTCTTCTTCTTCCATGACCTTAAGCGGTTTAATCCCTTTGGAATGTAGTGAATAGTTGTGGCAGTTGGTTGCAGACAATTGTGATCCTACACTTAGAAGTTTCCTACACTTGATACATTATTAGCTTCCAGATATATTATTTAATCAAAATGTATTTTATCCTCATGTGATTTTAATATGTTGTAGACTAAGGATAGTACACATCTCTATTTAAGTACATAACGTGAAAGCTTAAGTGAGTATGGTGTTAAGTATGATTAAACAATTTAATACATTAATGAATGATAACTTAAGATTAAGCGCCCCATTAAGTAGTAGATGTATCCTTACATAATTAAACATTCATGAATATGTATTCTTATCAATTAAAGTTTATCAAATCATAATTATGCTTGTGATTATTAAGGATTTAAGCATACATATTATTTTATCTTAATATAAGTTTTATTATCATTAAAATCATATATAGTAATACTGACACTTCTAAATTATTTTTATTTTATACCCTTTTCTCTTTTATCTTTTTTTTTCATTTAAATGTGCTTTCTCTTCATTTGGACATGCTACAAACATGTGTCCAATTCCTCTGCATTTGTCACACTTGGGCATATTTTTGCTTCTCTCTTCTTTTCTTCTCTTCTTGTCTAGGCTACTTTCTCGAGGCATTTGCTCTATTGATTCTTATAAACTTTCTAAAATTTCTAGTGAGCATGGTGATAAGTGAATATTATTCACTTACATTAAGTATTGTTTGAGCTTATTATTCTTTGGTTCTTGAGAATTTTATATAAAACTCATGTTGGTTTCTGTGTATTTTTAGGACAAGAGAGTTGGAGAAAAGTGGAGCAAAATAATGAAAGAAAGTGGTTAAAGGAATGACAAATTGAAGGATTGAAAGTTGCTACTAAAATAAAGAGGAAAATTGCAAATTTTGGAGAGTAGGCTCAATGCCGCGGCATTAGTACAAATGGTGCAAAGACATCATAATGGGCAAAAATTTGGTTGAGCAATGATTTTGGGACAGATTTTTTGTCACCATGGCACCAGTGCTGTGTATGAGTGATGTATTTTAGCAACTTTTAATTGTTTCACACAAAGGACAATTTGGAATCCTTATGGAAGTATAAAATAACCCTAATTAGGGTTATTTAAGAGGAACTTTTAGCAAGAGAGAAGTGGCTTGCAATGGGCATGTCCAAGGAGATTTGGAGCAAGAAGATCCTGGGGAAAGAGTTGTTACGAGTTTTTATATTCTTTTTCTTTCAATATTACTTCATCAATTGTACTTGGAATCAACATTCATGACAATATTTGTTAATTATTTAGTTGATTTTAATTCAATTATGATGTTCTAAACTTCTTTTATCTAAGGTAAGATGGATCCTAATAATGGATCTTGTCTTGATTTTTGACTTTTTATTTAGGTTTTCTTCTTCCTCATTATATTTTCCTTTTGATGCTTAATGCATGCTTGTGATTGGCCACCATATGTATGATTTGACATTCGTAATTCATGCTTGAGAAAGATGAATTAGGAATATACTCTTGAATGGAGGAACATATGATGTAATGATGACTAGAGATAGTCATTATAAATGTGCAATCTGTGTGAGCTATGACCTTTTGAGCACATAGATCACACACGGATGCCTAGGCTTAATGGGTTTATTGATGTGAATCTGCATAGAAACATAGTAGGTTACCTCAATAAGCACACCTACCATAGCACTTGGGAAAGGGTGGTAGATATTTTAGTGCATCTAATTGACAATGAGAGGAATGATAATTTGATCAATGCAATGCATCGATACAAGTGAATTTACAAAGTGAAGTTGATCCCCTAGGTATCTTTCCTGTTGATTTCTCTTCACTTGCCTTAAGACATATTGCCTAGATAGTTTCATTGTCTTGTTTAGATTTAGCTTTTATCACATCTTCTGAAATTCAATTGACCAAATAATACAAATCTAATATAATTTTGTAATTAGTGTGGTAATCAAACAACTCCTCGAGGAAATGATACTCTAACTCATATCTATATTACTTGTTACTGTGTATACTTGCATGAAACTTAACAAGTTTTTGGCGTCATTGCTAAGGAATTAGTTAAATTACACATAGATATCATTACTAATCAAGGTTGGTATTCCTTAGGTTTTTCTTTTGTGTTTAGTTTTAATTTGGTGATATTATTTTCTATGTTTATTTTAGAGTGCAATGGTGTATGTTACAAAGTTAGCATGGCAATCTAGTTGAATTTGACCTAGAAGTTGATTGCATGTATACAAGATGACTGAGAGAGCAAATGAGTAATACTGAAAAGATGGAGGAAGTTGGTGAGGCTAAAAATCCACATAGGATCTTGAGAGACTATATTGCACCAACTATTCAGGGCAACACATCAAGCGTCAGGAGATCGACAATTCAAGCAAATAATTTTGAGATCAAGCCGTCACTCAATCAAATGATTTAGCAATCAATGCAATTTAGTGGGCTACTAAAACGATGATCCAAATGGCCACATTGAAGCATTTCTTGAGATCTGTGACACCATTAAATACAACGGTATCTCTAATGATGCAATCAAGTTGAGATTATTTCCATTTTCTCTTAGAGACAAGGCTAAAAGTTGACTTTCTTCTCTTCCTGTAGGATCCATCACTACATGGGATGTTATGGCTCAGAAATTCCATGGTAAGTTTTCCCCTCCTGTAAAATTTGCAAAGATGTGTAATGATATTACAACTTTCATCAAATGGACAATGAATCACTATATGAGGCATGGGAAAAATTTCAAGCACTTGCTGAGGAGATGCCCACATCATGGACTACCCATATGAATGTAAGTATAAATGTTTTACAATAAATCTAGTCTAAATTTTTGTTCTATGATTGATGTAACTGCAGGTAGATCATTAAATAATAAAACACCAGAAGCAACTTATGAACTATTGGAGAAAATGACATCTAACCGTTATTAATGGCTTAATAAGAGGATATAAATGAGGAGACGAGTTGGAGTGCATCAGGTGGATGCTCTCACTACACTCACAACATAGTTTGAAGCATTAAATCAAAAGGTTGACAATGTGAATGCTTTAGTTATGAAAATTTAGAGATTGACATGTGAATTCTGTGGTGGAGGACACACTAGTATGGAATGTCAAGTAGGTAACACTTTTGCACAACCCAGTGAGAATGCTAACTTTGTTGAAAATTTTCACAAGTAGCAGTATAATCCATACTCCAACACTTACAATTTGGGGTGATGTAATCATCCCAACTTCTCATGGAGTAATCAGCATGCACTGAGACCACCACTAGAATTCAAGCAACCAGAAGAGAAAAAGTCTAATCTAGAAGAAATTGTTACCCAATTGGCAAGCAGCACTCAAGACTTCATGTACACCGCTGAGATGAGACTTTAAAATCAAGAGGTGATGGTTCAAATTATAATTCCTCACAAGTGTATAGACATATAGTAATATAGTATGTAATTCAAGGGACGATCCCACAGAGAATGACAAACCAACTTAATTAATCTTAGTTACTAAGTATATAATTAAATAGACTTGGAATAAGGTTTAGCATAATTTGAAAAACTTAATAGAATAAAAGTAGATAGATAGCTAAAGATAATGCAAAGAGATTAACAAAAAGGAGTCTAGGGATCTGATTTCACTACTAGATGACACCCCTTTGCCAATTGAATGTTGGATTTAATACCTCACTTGATTTTGTTCTTTCGAAAGTAAGATTATTACCATTACGTGTGTGGATTTAAATCAAGTGCTTCACTTATTCTAATTACCTATCGTGTGTAGCATAATTCAGGTGAAAACCCATTGAGTTCAAAAACATCAGAACCAAAATAGAATGAGTTAGCATATGGTGTGTACCTTAACTATCTATCCTTCTCATTCAAGGGAGCTCATGGTTTAGCATATGTTGTGTACCTTAACCATGTTTTGATAAATAATCTAACTCATAGTATTAGTGATCGAGCAATAAATTAAATTAAATCATTGCAAATAACATCATGAATAAAAAAATCATTTAGCATTAATAATATCCAACAATCCACAACAAAGAGTATCAAAAAGGGCTACATTTTCACCCTAGAAAAAGAGATTTAGTTCATGAAAGAAAATAAAACAACTCCTTGAAACATGATGATAACAATGAGGAACATCTTCTCTCTTGCTTCTTTCTTACTACAATCCCTTCTTCTTCTCCACAAGAAAGAATGTAACTAATCTTAATCAAATCAGTTTGGAACTGCTCTCCGGCAACAGTGCCAAAAACTTAATGGTTCAAACTATAATTCCTTGCAAGTGTATGGACGTATAGCAATATAGTGTGCAATGTAAGAATCAATCCCATAGAGAACTGCAAACCAACTTAATTAATCTTGGTTACTAAGTATATAACTAAACAGACTTGGAATAAGGTTTGGTATAATTTCAAAAACTTAATAGAGTAAAAGTAGATAAATAGCTAAAGATAATGGAGAGAGATTAACAAGAAGAAGAAGTCTAGGGATCCGATTTCACTACTAGATGACACCCCTTTGCCAATAAAATGTTGGACTTAATGCCTCACTTGGCTTTATTCTTTCAAAAGTAAGATTATTAGCATTTAGTGTGCATGTTTAAATCAAGGGCTTTAACTTGTTTCAATTACCTATGGTATGTAGCATAATTGAGGTGAAAACCCATTAAGTTCAATAACATAAGAACCAAAATAGAATAGTTTAGCATATGGTGTGTACCTTAACCATCTATCCTTCTCATTCAAGGGAGCTCATGGTTTAGCATATGGTGTGTACCTTAACCATGCTTTCATAAATAATCTAACTCAATGGTGATCAAGCAATAAATTAAGTTAAATTATTGCAAACAAAATCACAAATGAAACAAGATCATCTAGCATTAATAATATCCAACAATCCACAACAAAGAGTATCAAAAAGGGCTACATCTTCACCCTAGAAAAAGAGATTTTATTCATAAGAGAAAATAAAACAACTCCCTGAGATAGGATGATAACAATGAAGAACATCTTCTATCTTTTTTCTTTTTTACTTGCAATCCCTTCTTCTTCTCCATGAGAAATTTCTCCGAAAAACAGGTCCAAACCCCAGAGAAAAATGCTGAAAATGAAAGTGAGAAGAACCCCTGAAAACCCTAAGTTTTTGCTTAAAAACTCCTAAAATATGCAACCGTAAAAAACAATCCACAAATCTAGCTCCGACTTGCTAGCCTGCGGTGGTCTTCGGTTCTAATGCCTACGATGCTAGGTGGGGGTTGGTGGCGCCGACTAGCTATCCTGCTCTGTCTTGCTTTTTTGCTCCATCTTTATAGCTATTTTCTTTTTCAAACTTTGAGCTTCTTCTTTTCCTTCTTTTTCTACTTCATTTCCACCTTTAAGACATCTAAAAGGTCCAACAAATAAGCATAAAAATCATCTAAAGGAGATTAGGATTTGTAAATAACTAAGCTTAAACATGTGTAATATAAGTGAATGAAATTCACTCAGTAAATACCCCCAAACTTACTTATTTGCTCATCCTGGAGCAAACTAGAAATTTAAACTCATGAATCAGTCATGATAATTTTTCTCAATCAATCAGTAACATGCGAGACAAATTACACATAGACATATAATTCAGAAATCATTCAAGATACTTACTAAGTAATCTCATGAAACTCATGCTTCATCAATCCTTTCATAAAGTGAAAATATGTATGTGTAATGTTAATTTCATGTATATGCATACTTTTTAGTCAATAATGTGCAAACCAATGATTCTAATGATCATTATAAAACACTCCATAGTCTTGCTTTTCATGATCCCTCTCTATTAATGTAGATGACTTAATCCACTTGGATCAATAGGTATTTATTAAGCTTATAATGGAGCCTTAAGTTTAACTAATGTAACAACCCGGTGCTCCAGTACATATTGTCCACTTTGCCCAGTGTATCCTTACCAGGAACCTCACCGGACTCATGGATTTGTCCCTTCTAGAGCACAGTGCATCCTTAACAGGAACCTCACCAGCTCCTCCGGGCCCGTCCTTCACTCGCCAAAAATGGGTGATACCTTTGCAACCGAGCCTCACATATTTAGCCCAGAACTCCCTCCCTCACCCAAGCAATGTGGGATATCACATCCACCCCTCCTTAGGGCTACCATGTCCTCATGGCACACACCCTGGAGCACCGGCTCGTTACAACTAACAAAGAAAAGAAAGAAGGATTCAAAAGGTAAGACGTTTGAACTGAATTGCATATGAATGTTTGCTCTCTTAAATTTTTTTTTCTCGTCTGGGGTTCATTTTTTGTTTTATTTTTATTATTATGAGTTTTATTACTATAACACCCTCAAACTTATTTTCTGTCAAGTTCATTGGGATGTGATCCCCCCTATTATGGTCTATATTACTAACATGCCCCCAAACTTGTTCTCTATTGAGTTCATGAAATGTGGTTCCCTCATTTAAAGGATGATTCCTTACTAATTTTTTTCTTTTTGTCCTTTTTCTTCTTCATTCAACATTCTTCTTTTCAATTCCCCCCAAACTTAATTTCTTTTGCTTCACTCATACCTCTCTAACAACCATATGTATAGAATATATCTTTTATAGGTCAAGCATGGTTTTTCAAGCTGAAAGGGTCTAGGTATAGATAATGAGGCTAAAAAAAGACAATCCAATGGTGATTTTCATATACTTTGCACATGTCATTCTTTCATTAAGGGACACTAGTGACCTGAATATACTAGGTTAGCTTGAAAGGTTCAAACTGATTAAAAAAATTGCCTAAATTACTTCTAAGTAAACATGTAATCTAGGATTTCACCTTGAGGAATAATCAAAAAAGTTCTAGAATGGTTGTGTTAACCAAAATAAGTCACTAAATTCACAACTCTCTCAACTCATCCACATACACTTTGCATGATCATAACATAATGTGCTCAATGAAATTTTCATTAATCATGAAAAAGAAGTACTTATCATAAAAATCATTAAATCACAAGGTAAAGTCGAATCTTCCTTCTAAATCATGTGCAATGGTAATAAAAAAACTCAACATATATTATTGAACATCAAGAGAGAATCCATCCTATTCAATTATAGCATGTTAGCATAGTTCCTCTTAGATTTTCTTTAGCTAAGTCAACATAAAAATTTAAACATAACACATTAGCAATTCAAAACTAGCCAAACCAACTAAACACAGGACACACAAACTAAATAACTACAATAATCCTCAAACTTAGACAAAGACATCCATAAACACAAATAAAATGCTAAACACCACTAAGCTTAAACAAAACATTATCCTCAATGTAGAATAAAGCAATGCAAAATAAGGACTTTCCTAAAATGGGTGGATCACTCGTCTAAGCTGTCATCTTGTGCGTAACTTGAATCTTTGTCTGGTACATCAGGAAGTGTAGGTGAAGGTGGGAAGACAATGGAGCTATTTCCAGGTGATATGTTATAGCTCTGGAGCATGGTAATAAGGGCATTGTTGTGATCCACCATATACTTGTACATCTTCCGCTGGTCCTTCATCATTTGCCTTGTATAACATTGAACACCCACGAGGCGAGTTTGAAGATCAGCAAGTGAAGGTTCTTTAGAAGAAGAACCTCTTGTGGGCCTCTGGTGTGGAGAGTTAGGTGGTGAAGATGAAGGACTTGCCCTTGTATTTCTATGCACTGTCATCTCAAACGTATCTACCACTGCATCATTGATGATTGGAGGAGGTTGTTGAATTTCCCCTTGAGCAGAGGTAGGAACTCCAACCATGAGACACAACCAACAGATAAGTGAAGGGTGTGCCAATCCACTAGTGAGCCTCCTTGTGATGAAAGGGATGATGGAGCACTCAGCCACTTGGCCCACATCAATTGACAACCCTATCTGAATGGCATAGTTAAGAACAGCTTGCTCCCTTGTAACATCAGACACATTGTTGGAAGGCAACATTTTTGCTAAAATGAAATAATGTCATGCCTTGCTTATTGCTTCCAACCGCCCTTTTGAAAAACTGATTACCCTATCATGCATAGTCTTCCACTTACTGCTAGAATGAGCTAGGTAAGAAATAATAGCATCATAATCTAGTCCTTGTGCCAACCAAGTAGAGTATTCATCTTTTTCAATTTCTTTCCAATCATAAGCTTGATTAATAGTAACTCTATCAAAAGAAACCATCTAACCATGTACCAATACTTTCAGTTCCCTAGAGTTTGCTCTAAATTGCTCTCTGACATTGGCATAAAACTCTCTAACCAGTGGCACCACTGCCACCTCTGGCTGAGCTGTGAAGAACATCCAATGTTAAGCTTGAATAAGGTCAACTATAGTAGTGTAAGTTATATCAAAACCTCTTTCCCTTATACCTTCATGATTAATCATGGAACTATTGAAATTTTCTTCCACTCATTCATTAAAGAATGTGGGTATAGGTGGTGCATTAGGATCTCTTATCCTTCTCCTCCGAAAGGGATTGACACACAAAGATTTTCTTGGAGGCATGGTGATAGTGCTAGAAGGAATGTAGTAGCACAACACTTGAGCAATCACAATGAATCAATTCTCCAAGCTTCCTCAAAATCCAACTACACCACTCCACTTAACTTTAAAAGAATAACAAGCACTAACAAGAATATGTGCATATACGACAAGAATGAAGTTACTTTTTTCACCAAGGAATTTCATCAAACACATAGCATGAACATTGCATCTTCTCAACAAATGCCTTGATAACTTTGCCTATTCAATCCCAATACACACCCACTCCTAACACATGCAATCTTGCAACATATGCCCAATGAAAACCACACCCAACCTGGCACAAGCAATTCACCAAACACTTGATGTGCATAACTTCAACCAAGCTCCATACACAAAGCCAACTCCAAATCTTCTCAAACCGCCACAAAACCAAAGCACTTCACCAAGAAAGCCAATAGAATAAAGATTGACATGATCCTAGTAACTTACTTGTGATTCTAAGAGATGTGCACAAAGTTGTCAACCCAACTTGAAGAATTTCTTAAAGAAGATGATCAATAGTGGAATGGGAGAGTTGAATCTAAGAACGGAAAAAAAAAGAAGAGTTTGGGTATGAATCCTTGAGTTTTGGAGTGTAGGAATGGGTTTAGGGTTTTGAGGAGGTGTTTTGGGGAGAGAGAGAGAGAGGGAGATGAGAGCTTGAGCGAAAAGGGGAGATAGAATAGGGTGTGTTTGTGTGGGTTTTAAGGTGGACCGTGAGGTGGCGCCACCTCGCTGTATATATATATATATGAACAGTCCTAAAGCCAGCGACGCCAGGTCACTGCCTTCGCCTTGTGGTTTTGCTACCTTGAACATCTCTTTTCCATGTTATTCCATCAACCTAATTTGATCTCCTTGTTTGAAGTTCTTATTTATAGATTCATCTTGTCACACATGAAACAATAATATATTAAGTATAGCAATTAGGAAAATATAAATGTAATCTAACGACTTAATAATCAAAGCAAGCTTATTTAAACTAATGCAACTAGCCTACTTTGTCAATGCAAAAACATCGCTACTTTTAGAAAATTGAAAAGACTGAAAAAGAACAACTTGGATTGCCACCCAAGAAGCGCTTTATTTAACATCTGGGCAAGACGAACTGCCTTTTTCCTACAAATGTTCAACACTTCGTTCCGCTACAATTGCTTTAGTTAGCTAAGTAACTTCTCTGGTTTGTGACTCTGTACTGCTTCTGCAATTTGTCCTAACTGGGTTTCCATCATTTTCATGGATGCCTCCATGTTTTGGAACCTGGCATCAATATTTTGAAATTTTGTTGAATGATTCTAGAGCTTAGTTTTTGTTGCTTGCATGAAACTTTATAGTGTTTCTTCAAGTGTAGGCTTTTTCGGTTAGGGTTGAAACAAGGTTCCAATTTGATTTTGATTTCTCTCATTATTTCAAGAGAAGTTAGGATGATCCCTCCAATCAGGATTGTAAGTGTTTGAGTATGGATCATTTCGTGGCCTCTGGTTATATAAGTTCATTGCATTGGCTTGCACAACATCGCTTGCAAAATATTCATTTGAAGGGCAAACATTAGGTGAATGTTAGGAGCAAGTTATGGTTACTTCAATTTCACCGTCATTGATCACATTGCCTTCATCTCCTTAGCCATCTCTGACATCTACATTTATAGATCAAAATTAGTATTTACTTCAAAAAGTCCCTTAGATGTACCTCTTACACTCTTCTATTGGGAATTTGCTCCCAACATCTCATAAAGCTCATAAGTTTCTTCCAGAGTCTTCTCTCTCATGGCTCCACCTGTAGCATTGTCAAACATGCATGGTTGTGTTAGTCCATCATATAAAAATTGGTTAAGCAACTCAAGTAGATATCTATTATGAGGGCATTGAATCAAAATTGCTTTAAACCTTTCCCATGCCTCATGGAAAACTTCACCATCCATCTAAGCAAAAGTAGCTATTTTGCTTCTCAAGTCAGCAGTTTTTGCATGAGAGTAAAATTTTCTAATGAACTTATTGTAAACTGCTCCCCAAGTTGTCAATGAGCCCCGAGCTACTGTCATGAACAAAGTCTTGGCTGCATCTTTCATATTGTATGGGAAACATCTCATATGTAACTGATCTTCTGTTAGCCCTCGCAATGAAACTGTTTGGATGGTTGCATAAAAATCACGCATGAAAGTCAAGGGATCCTTTGAAGTATGGAAAGATTGAAGCATGTTAAAGTGAAAATGTTTCAAGTCATAATTTCTAGCATCCTCATCTAACATAATGAATGAAGGTGAAATCCCTATAGTAGGGCATGCAAACTCTTTCATTAATTATTAAGCATATTGAGCCTATTGAGCTTGTTGCTCTGGTTGAGCCACTCGGATCTCCTCATTATTAGCCATGTTTACTCTTTCTCCATCGGTTAAAATCTCTGTTTCAATTTTCACTTTATCAGCATGATTGTTTAATGGAAACAAAGTAGGATTCAGAGTCTCCTTCCATGCATTCACAATATACAACACAAAGAAGGAAATAATTAAAAATAATCTTATATATAATTATACAAAAAAATAAAAAGAAAGAATGTAACTAATCTTAATCAAATCAGTTTGGAACTGCTCCTCAACAATAATGCCAAAAACTTGATGGTTTAAATTATAATTCCTCACAAGTGTATGGACATATAGCAATATAGTGTGCAATGCATGGTCAATCCCATAAAGAATGACAAACCAACTTAATTAATCTTAGTTGCTAAGTATATAACTAAAGAGACTTGGAATAAGGTTTGGGATAATTTTAGAAACTTGATAGAATAAAAGTAGATAAATAGCTAAAGATAATGTAGAGAGATTAACAAGAAGAAGAAGTCTAGGGATCCGATTTCACCATTAGATGACACTCCTTTGCCAATGGAATGTTGGACTTAATGCCTCACTTGGCTTTGTTCTTTCAAAAGTAAGATTATTACCATTAGGTGTGCAGATTTAAATCAAGTACTTTTAGTTATTCCAATTACCTATGGTGTGTAGCATAATTAAGGTGAAAACCTATTAAGTTCAAGAACATAAGAACCAAGATAGAATGGTTTAGTATATGGTGTGTACCTTATCCATCTATCATTTTCATTTAAGGGAGCTAATAGTTTAGCATATGTCGTGTACCTTAATCATGAGTTAGATATAATCTAACTCATAATATTAGTGATCAAGCAAAAAAATAAATTAAATCATTGAAACAACATCATGAATGAAAGATCGTCTAGCATTAATAATATCCAACAATTCATGACAAAGAGTATAAAAAAGGGCTACATCTTCACTCTAGAAAAAGAGATATAGTTCATAAGAGAAAATAAAACAACTCCCTGAAATAGGATGATAAGAATGAAGAACATCTTCTCTCTTTTTCTTCTTTCTTACTTGCAATCTCTTCTTCTTCTCCACAAGAAACTCTACAAAAAATGGGTCCAAACCATAGAAAAAACTCTAAAAATGGAAGTGAAAAGAACCCTTGAAAAACCCTAAGTTTTGCTTGAAAACCCTTGAAATACATAATTGTGGAAACAAATCCACAAAACAGGTCTGCCACTAGCGCTAGCTTGTTGCCTGGCAGTGGTCTTCGGTTCTAGGAGCCAGCAGCACTAGCTGGCTGTATTGCTCTGTGTTGGTTTTTTGCTCCATCGTTATAGCTATTTTCTTTTCAAAACTTTGAGCTTCTTCTTCTCCTTCTTTTCCACTTCTTTTCCGCCTTTAAGACACAAATCCAACAAATAAGCATGAAAGTCATCTAAAAGAGAGAAGGATTTGCAAATAACTAAGCTTAAACATGTGAAATATAAGTGAATGAAATTCACTCATCAAGAGGCATCAATAAGAAATTTGGAGATAAAGGTAGGATAGTTGGCAAACATGCTATCAGGTAAACAGAAGGGTTCTTTACCTAACAACACAGAGAAAAACCAAATTAAAAAGGTAAAAGCTATAACCGTGTGAAGTGAAAAGCAAGTGGGAGAAGATGTTCAATAAGAGGCTCCTAGGGACAAACAAGAAGAAATTGTTGAACAACCAAAAAAGGCAAGAAAGAGCAATTTGTTTCCAAATAATCCCAAACTATAAGTGCCTCCAGTTCCATTTCCTCAAAGACTCCAACAGCACAAGATGGCTAAGCAATTTTTAAAGTTTCTAGATGTATTTAAAAAATTGCATCCTAACATCCCTTTTGCAAATGCCTTAGGATAGATGCCGAGCTATGCAAAATTCTTGAAGGAGATCCTAGCAAACGAGAGGAAGCTTGAAGATTATGAAACTGTGAAGTCGAATGAAGAATGTTCAGCCATCTTACAGAATAAACTACCATAAAAGATGAAAGATTCAAGGATTTTCACTATCCCTTGTACTATTAGGGATTCTCATTTTGAAAAGGCATTGTGTGATTTGGGTGGAAGTATTAACTTAATGTCTTTTTTCTGTTTTCAAGAAATTAGGACTGGGAGAAGTGAAAATGACCATAATGTCACTTCAACTAGCTTATCGCTCTATCAAACATTTGAGAGGTATTGTGGAAGATGTTTTAGCAAAGGTTGATAAGTTTATCTTTGCTACAAAATTCATTGTTCTTGACATGGAGGAAAACCATGAGGTACCACTTATCTTGGAACAACCTTTCTTAGCAATAGGAAAAACTCTTATTGATGTTCAACAAGGAAAGTTAATTCTTAGAGTTCAAGATAATCAAGTCACCTTTAATGTTTTTGAAGTAATAAAGTATCCCTCTAATGCCAATTCTTGTTTTAAAATTGAAACTTTTGACAAGTTGGTGAAGAAGGTATTTCAAGAAAGTGTTGTTGAAGATCCACTTAAGGCATGCCTGACTCAACCAAGCAATAAAGAAATTGAGAATGAGAAAATAGAGCAAGGTGACAAGTTCATGGAGGCGAACCAACCATGTTCAAAGCAATAGACACCCAGATTTGAGGAATTGGGATAACTTAATAAAAAGCTTAGTCCATCTATTGAAAAGCTATCTATTCTTGAACTTAAACCTTTACCTTCTCACTTAAAATATGTTTACTTAGATGAAGTTTCTTCTCTACCAATGGTTATTTCTTCTACTTTGATAGATTTGATGGAGAAGAAACTACTAAGAATGTTGAGAGAGCATAAGGGTGCAATTTATAGACATCAAAGGAATCAAACCTTCACTTTGCATGCACAAAATTCTAATGGAGCATTAATACAAACCCAACATCAAACCATAGAAGATTTTGAACCCAAAGATATAAGAAGTGGTGAAAGCTAAAGTGATCAAGCTACTTGATGTAAGAATCATATATCCTATTTCTGACAGCCCATGGGTGAGTCCGATGCAAGTTGTTCTAAAGAAAGGAGGTATGGCTATTTAGAAAAATGACAACAATGAACTAATTCCAACTAGAATAGTTGCTAGATGGCTTGCATGTATGGATTATAGAAAATTGAATGATGCAACCAGAAAAGATGACAAGGACCTCATTGCAACTAAACTTTGGTCATCCTATTACAGTGTCTAAATTTTGATAGAGTTTTCTCATAATTAGAACATATGGTGACTTACCAAACCATGTTGTCAAAATCATGGTTGGTAGGGTGACCTGTATACCTGTTCAATCTCAAATATACTTCATTACAAGCTAATAAGCAAAATTACATAATTCAAAAGAATATACTAAGTTATTATAGTCATCCATACACCATGATCTAACTATAACCATTTACATTAGATACAAAAGTTTAAGTGGTTTGCATTATTACAACCCAATACTATCATGGTTCTATTGTTTTCCTGCACTTGACTCCCCTTTCTCTTCCTAGCTCCTTGGTGTCATGTGGAATCCTTCTTCCTGCTCAATCAATAAAAAAAATGGGTATGAGCTTTACAGATCAGTAAATAAATAGGTTCTTTATATATTTATTTAAAATCTTTTGGTTCAAGATTCAAACACCATATGATCATTTTCAAAGCATTCATGTCCATGTTATCACATGCATAATGAACTCATGTACGCATCTATCGATGCAATACTCTAATCGGGCATTGCTATATATAATCTATGTTTCATGTAGCCATGCTACATGCTTAATTTTCTATATAGTCTCCGGATTGGTGATTACACCAGCACTGACCTAGTTTGATTACCCACTCTTTACATCAAGCCCAACTCATGCAGCTTATCAATTCTAATGAAATTATCCAAACATGGTAAATAGATCAATACTTTTGATCTTAAAAAATTCATCAAAAGACATGTATGAATTGCATTCCAATTAAAACAAACAACACCGCATTATATAAGAATATTTCATAATCAAAATCATTGAAATATCACATATAAGAGAATATGCAATTTGAATAAAAGGTTGTTTTTGTAAATAATTTAGATAAGAGTTTACTTACTGTTTCTTACTATTTTCTAGTATGAGAGCTGTTTTATTTTTCAATGATCCCTTGTAACTACAACCACTTTTCCTTCCTCTCTTGTTCTACCAGGAATATCAAAATACACATTTTATGAATATATTTTAATTGTATTAAGTTCATTTGACATCAATTTCTTATGGGAAATGCTCTCTTCATTAGTTGTTTACACGACTAGCCCTAAATTAGGTAGACTTTCCTTAATTTAGCTAGCTAGAATTTATCATGCTTCAATCATTAGATTAATAATTTGAAAAACTAGTGTTTCTAGCATCCCCTTCTTTCCTATTCAAGTGGACAGCCATACATCTAGGCATAGGACATCTATTTTACATCACTGTTCACATGGGTAGCCCCACATCAAGGGGAGTAACATCCCTTTTCATGTTTTGGGACTTGCATCATATAAATTAGAAGTTCTAACCCAAATCCCTAAAATTGTTGAAATTTAAGGTAACAGAAAGGGGAAATTGAAATAGACTTATGTGAAAAATGAACTTTTTGGGGTGTGATTTTCCCTTTTTCCCTTTTCTCTTTCTTCTCTGGTGATGACAGCAATACTCCTCCCCAGTTTTTGGTGAGCATAGTGGAAGGGGATGGTTTCCCCCCTTGAATCCCATCTTCCCTTCTTTTCTCTTTCCCTCTCTATTTCTCCCTCTCCCTTGCTATTCCTTTCCTTCTCTAATGATGGTAGTAGCAACAAGGAGTGATTAGGGTGGTAGAGGCAGTTGCTTAGGTGAGAAAATAGGGTCTCCAATGGCAGCAGCGATGATGAGATGGGAGCAAGGGCGGAAGTTTCTAGGCTAGCCACGACTTCCCAAGGAGGAAGTTCGTGGCCATTAGATTTTTAATTTTTTTGTAGCTCTTTACCACATGGCTTACGTTTCCCTGCCTCTTATAATAAGTTTTTTCTTCGAAACTTGTTAAGCTTTAAATAAAAATATGGCAGTATTTAATCACTCTTGTTTGAAGATGTTGTTCCTTATGATCAAGTATTCTAACGAGTGCCTCTTCATAAGATAATTATCTATGAGTGGTAACTATTCTACCTCCAATATATGCAAAGGATCTTGCACATACTTTTGCAACATTAATACATGAAACATATTATGGACCGTAGAAAGAGAAGGTGGTAATGTTATTTGATAAGCTACTGCTACAATCCTTTCAAGCATTTCAAAAAGTCCTATAAAACAAGGACCCAACTTTCCTTCTTGGCCAAATCTCATTACCCCTTTCATAGGTGATACCTTGAAAAATACTTTATCTCCCACTACAAACTCCAATTTTCTCCGCCTTTGGTTTGCATAACGTTTCTGTCTACTTTGACCAGTAAGTAATCTTTCTCCGATAAGTTTTACTTTTTCTAAGGCTTATTGTATAATTTTAGGCCCAATCATCTGTCTCTCACCCACCTCATCCCAATGTAAAGGTATTCTATATTTAATATCATACAAAGCTTCAAAGGGTGCCATCTAAATATTGGTCTGATAATTATTATTGTATGCAAACTCTATTAGGTGCATATATTTGTCTCATCCTTTCCCAAATTCTAGTACACACATTCTTAACATATCTTCTTCAACTATCTAATTTACCCTTTTTGTCTATCCATCTGTCTATGGATGGAATGCACTACTAAAACCTAATCCAATTCCCAGAGCTTGATGAAGACTTTGCAAGAATTTAAAGATAAAAATATAATCCCAATCCAAAATATTTTTCTTAGTAACCCCATGCAATTTTACTATTTCTTTATAATATATATTTACCAATTTTTCAGCCTGATAGCTAGATTTGATTGGTAAAAAGTGAGAAACTTTTGATAATTTGTCTATAATTACCCAAATGGATTTATATCTTACTACTATCTTAGGTGGGCCTTTAAGAAAGTTCATTGTTACTTCATCCCATTTCCATTCTAGTATTTTCATTTTTTGTAATGGACCAGCTAGTTTTTGATGTTCTGCTTTTACTTGTTGATAAGTGAGACACTGAGCTACATATCGATCAATCATTATCTTCATCCCATTCCACCAAAAATTCATCTTAAGTTCCTAATACTTTTTTGTACTACCTGGATGTATCGTATAAGGAGAATAATGAATGATTTGTTTTCTTATTTCAATATTAGAAGGTATAGACAGTCTTCCCTTATATTGGATTTTTCTCACACTATCCATTGTATATTCATCAATGGTTCCTTCTAAAATTGCCCTTCTCACTTTTTATGGTTGTACATTAGTCTCCTACCCATTCTTTATTTGTTCATTCAACAAAGGTTTGAGCTGTAATTGAGACAACTGCACCCCTATCCCTTTCTGACATATATTTAGCTCTAACCTTTGTATATCTTTAATCAACTCTGTCTTATCAGTAATTAAAGTTGTTAGACTACCACTTCATTTTCTACTTAAAGCTTCAACTACCACATTAGTTTTCCTTAGGTGATTTTGAATCGAACGATCATAATCTTTGAGTAGTTCAAGCCATCTTCTTTGTTTTATATTTAATTCCTCCTAAGTAAAGATATACTTAAGACTTTTATCGTTAGTGTAGACCGCACATTATACCTCATAGAGGTACCAAATTTTTAGTGCGAACACTACTGCCACCACTTCTAGATCATGAGTAGAATAATTTCTTTCATAGGGTTTTAATTATCGAGAGGCATAAGCAATTACCTTCCCATGTTGCATCAGCACACAACCTAGACCCTTATTCAATGCGTCATCACCACCGCTCATAGGGGTAACTAATACTAGTGCTTTAACTACACTTTTCTTTGATTCTCAGAAACTAGTCTCTTTTTAATTAGTCCAGAGAAATTTCACTCTTTTTTGGGTTAACCGAGTTAGGAGAAGAGAAATTAGAGAAAATCCTTCTACAAATGTCTTATAATATCTAGCTAACCCTAAAAAGCTATATATCTTTGCAACATTTGATGGTTATGACCAATTCACCACTGCCTCCACTTTACTTAGGTCTATAGAGATAATCTTTGTTGAAATAATATGTCCCAAAAATGATATACTAGACAACCAAAATTCTCATTTCTTCTCCTTAACATATAATTAATTTTCTCTCAGTTCTGCAATATTGTTTTGAGGAGTTCTTCATGTTCGACCTTATTCTTGGAATAAATAAGAAATTCATCAATAAAAGCCACCATAAACTTATCTAGATATGGCCTAAATACCCTATTCATTAAATCCATGAAAGCTGCTGGAGCATTTGTCAAACTAAACGGCATTACTAAAAATTCATAATGGCCATATCTGGTTCGAAAGGATGTTTTCTATACATCACTGTCTTTCACTTTTAGCTGATATCTTGACTGCAAATCAATTTTAGAAAACACTTTTGCAACTTGCAACTGATCAAATAAATTATCTATTCTTGGTAGAGGGTATTTATTCCTTATTGTTACCTTGTTCAATTTCTTGTAGTCCACACACAATCTTAGACTACCATCTTGCTTTTTGACAAGCAAGACTGGTGCACTAGGCCAGATAAAGACTTTGTCTAACAATTTTTACATTTGAATTTTCAACTCAGTAATTTTTGTGAGTGCCATTCGATATAGTTGCTTTGATATTGGCGCCACCTCTGGAAGTATGTTAATAGAAAATTTCACTTCTCTATTTGGTGATAACCTTAGTAGTTTAGCAGGAAATACAACTGGAAATTCTTTGACTACCGGTATTTCTTCTACAAATATACTAATTTTACCTTCTATCACTATTGCCGCTAAATAGACTTTATATCCTTTACTCATTAATTTCCCACTTTCAAGGTTGAGATTAATTAAACAGGTTCTTGCTTATTACTTTCTTCAACTATTGTATATTGTCCGACCTTTAAGAAAGTAATTTTATGAGTCAAATAGTAAATTATAGCTCCCCACTTTGATAGCTAATCCATTCCTAGGATTACATCAAAGTCTTTCATTGACAAAAAAATAAGATCTACTTCTAATATCAAATTTCCTATTTGACTAGACATGATTTATAAATTCAATTATTACTCACCATTTGATGCATGGGAGATTCCACATTAACTATCATATTCATGCGGTCATGCAAAAATCCATATTTATTGACAACTTCACAAGAAATAAATGAATGCGTAGCACCCGAATCAAATAATGCTTTAGCTAGATAAGTTTGAATAAAGATTGTACTAGTCACCACTTTGTCTGAATTTTAGGCCTCATCTTGTGTCAAAGATAAGGCTTTAGCTGGCACTCTTGGCTTCTGATCCACTACTTAGGGTTTCTGCATTGGTTCTCTTGGGGGTTGAGTTGGCCTTCCTTCAAATTGTTGTTTTCCACCCATTCTTTGTGGACAATTTAACGCCTTATGTCCAGGTTGACCACATTTAAAGCAAGTAATTCCCCCTGAACATTCCCTTACAGTGTGTCCTATATTTCCACATTTTAAACATTTTCTCTTTTCCTTCTAATATTCACCCTGATGCATTTTTCCACATGTTAGGCATGGCTTAATCAGAGAAATTTTTTTGTTTCCTTTCTTCTCATTGAAATTTGGACTTCTTGGCTTGTTTATCTGTAACGCCCCACCCTCTTAGGGCCGTTACTCCATTTTACACCCTAAATCTACATGATTATACCATGATTTTCCCACCTCCAGGGTGGCTTGCTTTGATATATATATTTTTTTGACCTAATTTCTACAGAAATTTGGACAGAGTCTCCCTTGAAAATAGGGCTGTCCACCTAGGTACAACCATTCATCATATATTATGATACAGTTTTTCTCATTATAATTCATAAAAGTAAAAATTATACACTCCAATATTTCTCTAGTCATCCCCACAACATCCTTATAACTCCA
>JAYJMB010067941.1:0-24710 GCA_036873735.1 Pouteria campechiana
CGACCCTTACTCACACTACTACAGAAAATTAGATTGGAGCAAGGTTCTAAATTTGGGTGCCCACAACAGCACCACCAGCATTACAGATGGAAGAAAGGTGAAGGAAAACATAGAAAACTCAATGAGGAAATAGTAGGAATTCAATGGAGTTGGAATGTGATGAAAAATGATATTTAGAGAAGAACATATGACAGGAGACTTAGGTGCCATAGTGCCCACATTGAAGTTTCAAAGTAGCTGGGAGATAGAAACTTGGGCACCATAGCACCCATAGAAGCTTCTTGAAGAACATTGATGCCAGAAGGTTCAACATTATAGCGCCCAAGTTGTTGCTTGGTGGAGATGGTTGGATAGACACATCAGTGCCCTGCCTATCCGTGCCGCAGGGCCCAGTCAGTGTGAACTGTTATTGTAATTTTAGCAATATATATTCCTTGCATGAGTTTTGTCTTAATATGCATGGAGATGCTCTTGAACCCTATGTGAGGCTTATAAAAAGAGGATTATACATAGAGGAGAGGGATTTTTTGGCAAGGGAAGAAAGGGAGCAAGAGGAAGGAGATGACATGCCAATATTAAAGATTGTTCTTTTTATTTTTACTATAAACTAATTTTCTTTTCCTAGGGTGATGATGTAGCCATCACAGATATTCTATGTCAATTAAGGAAGTTGTTTAATCAATTCATTATTATCTTGTTTCATTCATTGTGTCTATTGCAATCATTTGATTCATTTAATTGCTTGATCACCAATTTTATGAATTGAATTGATTTTTTAAGACATAGTTAAGGTAGACGCTTTATGCGAAACCATGAGATAGTTCTATTGAGTGAATGAATAGATGGTTATGGTAGATGCCTTATGCTAAACTATTCTATTTGGTTCATCAAAGTTTTTATGATCTTAATATATTTTCAACCTCAATTACATTACACACCATAGGTAATTTGATGGGTGAAAATACTTGAATTAAACTTGGACACCTAATGATAATAATCATATATTGGATAGAATGAACCCAAGATCATGAATTAAAGACAATATCCCAATGACATAGGATATCAGTGAGAGGTGAAATAAGATTCCTAGACTATTACATCCTGAGAAGTTTCTCTTTTATCATTCACTTTTTTATTTATCTTCTAATAATTGTAGAATTTAATTTACTTATATCTTTGCTCATCTTATTAATTTATGATTTTCTTATTAAAAATAATAATTTGAATTAGTTTGCTCAACTCTGTATGGATTGCCCCTTGTTATTTTTTGGCACACTATACTACAATAACTTGTGCACTTCCAAGGATTAGAATTTGACCATCAATCATTTGAAAAACTCCATGGGTTTTTAATATCAAAATGGGAATCGAGGCTAACCTAAAGAAGATCCAAGCCATTTAGGGCATAAATTTTCCAAACATCATCAAAGAGTTGCAATAATTAATAGGGAAGCTAGCAGCACTAAACATGTTTTTGTCAAAATCTACAAAGGGGAGCCTCCTATGCTTCATAGCACTGTGTAAAAAGGTGACTATGGATCAAAGAATTATAAGCACATCTTTATCATATTTGAAATACCTAAATTTATATGCATTTTTGTTTAATTAACATAATTTTATTATTTCTTATTCATAATTGATTAAATATTGCACTTAATAGAGTTAGTTTATGTTTTAGGCATCAAAAGTTGTCAAAATGGAGTTGAATACAAAGAAATAGCAAATTTTAGTCAATTTTGGCATCTATAGAGGCTGATTTGGAGATAGTTCTTAACATGAAAGTTGTATCCCTTCATCTTATCTTTCCAACGCACTAAGAATCACATGATTTCAACATCACATAAAAAACTTAAGGCCAAAATACTGAAAAATAATAATTAGCAGCAATTTGGGAGCACCTATGACCAGTTTGGGCATACCAATGCCCAAGCTATTGGAAACGTGAACATTGGATAGAGATTTGGGTGTACCTATGCCCAATTTTGGCATATCTATGCTTGGATGTGCAAAAACTTGTGTTATTTTTAGAAGTTTTATATATTTGTGCAAATTGGGTTTACTAATCTATAATTGGTCAAGCCTAACCCTAATTTTGGGTTATTTTAAAAAGGTTTTAAGGTGGAAACAGGAGGAGGAGAGGACATAGAAAGCGAGAGAGAAAAGAGGAGATTTTGAAGGAAGATTATTGTACAGAGAAAGAGATTGCTTCCTAGAGATACATTCATTCTCTTATCATTCTCAATTCTTTTTCTTTTCTCAATCATGATTAAGACAATGTTTATGATTCTATTTAGTTCCATTATGAGCTAAACTCTTTGTTCTAGGGCAATGATATAGCTAGATTATAAATATTCAGTTTAGTTCAATTATATGTTTATTCATTATCTATACTGAGTGTTTAATCCAAGTTTAATGCTTGTGAAAATTTGTGCCTCCTTTCTACATAGTTTGTGATTCAATTTGAGTCTGAGAAGCAATAATTGAATTAAAACATGATTAAATACCACAAGCTTAAATACCATAAGATTTTCATAAGATAGAGGTGTTAATGAGGCTTGTATAACAACATGAATTTATTGTTCTTAATGCATCTTGGTAAGTTTAGCATTTTCATAGAGATGGAGGAATATGCTAATTAAGATAGATTGTTATTACTTGAGAAAGATTAAAAATTAGGAAAAGAGAAATTTGTTATAACCATAGGAATAAACATTGACTGATTAAATTGGGTGAAATTGGATAGGATTAATTTGGTGAAATCGAAAACCCTAGATTTCTTAATCATTAATTCTATATTTGTTTCAATCCATATTCTTGTGATTTCCATTTAGTTTAGATTCATTTTCTTCTTTATTTCCATAATTTGATTATTCAAATAGAATTGAGGGTTAGATTAATTTGGTATTTAGTAACCATAATCCTTCTAAGGACAATCTTTTACTTTCACTTTATTACTTGTTAACGACGTGTACACTTGCGTTTAGATATTCCACAATAAATTTTTGGTGTCATTGCTTGGGACTATTATTTTCATCAATATCAAAACACATAACTCTAGTTTTTCTTTGAATTTTTTCTTTTGTTATTTTTGTATTTTTTTCACAATGTTTTCCATTCGTGTATGTGAAGCTCTAGGAGTAGCGATGTAATCCCTTTCAATTTTTAGATAGAATGAATTCTTTAAAAAAATATAATTGAGAAGAGAGAAGTTGCCATTCAGTTGCAAGACACTATGGCAAATCTTGGTGAAGTGAATGAGAATCCTCCACCAATAGCTTTGAGGGACTATACATTGCCAACTATAGTTAGGATTCAATCTATCATCAAAAGGCCAGCTATGGGTGCAAATAATTTTGAGTTGAAACTAGTGACTCTACAGATGATTCAAGGGATTCAAATTACTAGATTTCCAATGAATATCCCAATTCTCACATTTCAAAATTTTTTGGAGATCTGTGACAATGTCAAGTACAATGTTGTCTCTAATGATACCATTCACCTTCAGTTATTCCCTCTTTCTTTGAGGAATAGAACAAAGAATTTGTCAAATTCTTTATCTACAAATTCTATCACTAGTTGTGATGATTTAATTCAAAAATTTCTTGTTGCATCTTTCCCTCCAGCAAAAATAGCTAAGGTGTGGATAAATATCAACAATTTCATCCAACATAAAGGCAAAACTCTATATGATGCTTGGTAAAAGATACAAGGAGCTACTTAGAAAGTGTCCACATCATGGGCTGCCTAATCCATGGCCACGTTACAAGCCTTACAAAGATCTATTGATCAAGTGTACACAGTTATCTACATTAGTAGAGAGGGATTAAGAAAAACAAGCATATAGGGTGTCTTGTAGAGATCTTTAGAATCACTGAGTTGCATATTGTTAATTGAAAAGTGTGCATGGAGCATGAGATTGACAAAGCAGACACACACAATTTTATTTCATGAAGGGATTGATGAAGCATAAATTCATGAGGTTATTTGGTTAGTGCCTTGACTAATTTTTTAGTTATGTGTACATGTGTGATCCATCTGAGATGTTTTTGGTTGTATGAGAGAAGATATCCATGATGTTTCATGAGGTTATGGTTGCAATGTTGCTTGAGGATGATCAAAAGTTTAGTTTGGGGGTATTTGATAAGCGTATATTTATCATATGTAAGATACCAAATTTTATATGCTTTGGTTCTTAATTGACATAATTTCATTGGTTTATATTCACATTTGATTAAATATTGCACTTAATGGGGTTAGTTTGTATTTTAGGCATTAAAACTTGCCAAAATGGAGCTGAATATAGAGAAATAGTAACTTATAGACAATTTTTGGCATAGATGAAGGCTAACTTGGTGAAAGTGTTCAATATGAACGTTGAATCACTTCATTTATCTTTCCAACTCACTAAGAATCACATGATTTAGACATCAAATGAGAAAGTTAAGGCTAAAATACTAAAGAATAATAATTAGCAGCAATTTGAGAGTATCTATGCCCAATTTAAGCATACCTACACCCAAGCTACTGAAAACATGAACATTGGATAGAGAGTTGGGTGTACCCATGCTCAGTTTGGACATACCTATGCTCAGATGTGCGAAAACATGTGTATATTTAGAAGTTTTGGATCTTTGCACAAATTAGGTTTTTTGATCTATAAGAGGTCAAACCTAACCCTAAATTTGGGTTATTTTAAAGAGGTTTTAAGGTGGCAATAGGAGGAGGAGGGGATTTACCAAGGGAGAGAAAGAAAATAGGAGATGCTGAAGGAATATTGCTGTGAAGAGAAAGAGATGGCTAACTGGAGACAAATTCATTCTCTTATCATTCTCAATTCTTTTTATTTTCTCAATCATGATTAAGATAATGTTTATGTCATTTAGTTCCATTATGAGCTTAACTCTTTGCTTTAGGGCAATGATGTAGCCAAATTGTAAATATTCAATTTTAATTAGTTTAATTCAATTCTATGTTTATTCATTATCTCTATGGAGTATTTAATTCAAATTTAATGCTTTTGAAAGTGTGTGCCCCTTTTCTACATAATTTGTGATTCAATTTGAGGTTGAGAAGCGATAATTGAATTAGATCATGATTAAATACCATAAGATTGTCATATGATAGAGGTGCCTATGAGGTTGTGTTTTTAGTTCTTGTAGGACGGCTTAACCCAAAAGGTTATGGGTGAATTGGGTTTATCAAAATTAATTCTTTAACCCCCATAAAATCACTTTCCTCTTTTTGTTCTTATGTGCTATGGCTAAGTAATAAAACATTAAAGCCCAAGAAAGCAAATAAACAGACACACATAAACAACATGATTGTTTATAGTGGTTTAGGCAACCGTCCCTACATCCACTCTTCTAAGAGTACACTCTCCTCATGCCTTGGGTTCCACTATATCACATATAATGGAATACAATTTGGCTTTCACAAGCTCACCAAAAAATTCACTAGCTTCCAAGATTACCAGTAAACTTAATAGTTTTCCCAAGCTCACCACAAATTCACTGGTTTTGAAGATCACCAGCAAACTTGATGATTTTCTAGAGATCACTAACAACTTTCTAGTTTTTAGATTAACCAGAAAACTCATAAACTTTTACAAAATATTACATTGAAACACAAGGGAAGATTTAATATTTTACAACTCTAGTAATACAAAAAGATCTTCCCATAATATAAAGATAATGGCCATTAAGATTATGGAAATTGCAGCTCAAGAATAGATAACTAAAGGTTTAAGCTCCTAACCATGGGTGGAGGGATTTGCAGAAGGTTAAGCTCATTTAGAAAGTATTCCTTCACCTCCTTTGAATTGTCTCAGTTCTTCCCCTTAAAAGCTCTTCATAGTCTTGATTGTTGGAGAGGAATGAGTTCCATTGGATGTACAAATGGGAGTAGCAATGAATGCAGAAGACTGTTGTAATTTCTATTGTCGGAGTTTATTACTTCTTATTCATCCCAAGTTGCTGCACCACCATTCTTTTACAAAGAGGAAGATAAGCTATTTGAAATGTCTTTCTTTCATTTTGACTTATCACAGCTGAAAGGCCTACAACACCACTTATTGCCTAAAATGGTGACTGAAATAGGTCTGCATGCGAAAAACACAAGTATATATGCCATCTTGATGCAAGTAACATAATTCAATTTACCTCGGACAAAGTTACGGCCTCTCTCTCTATTTGCATTCTTCTGTAATAAATCTTTGGACAAATTACTTCTCTATTTTGTGTTTGCCAATCCAAGCTTCGTCTTTGACATTAGTCCAGAGTTAGTAATAGACAAATTCTTATGGCGTGGATGAAGTCGGACTGGACTTGGATGAATTTAGCTTCTATTCTTCATCTTTATGTTTAGATAAGTAAGATAATCTTCTTCTTTATTCCACATTTGTCCATAATTAGTATCAGACAAAGTGTATTTGTTGTTTACCACTTAGACGAGGCTCCTTCTCATTATGTGCATTTGTCAGTGTTTTGAAGTTGGTCAAACAAAGTTCTTTCACATTGTATACATTTGTCTGAGCCTTAAAGTTGGTCAGATGAAGTTCTTCTTCTGTTTTATTCGTCTAAGTTCCTAGCAAGGTCATTCCTTCTTACTTAGTCTTAGAAGAACTTTGACTAGGTCATTTTAAAATTTCTGAGGTTATATTCTTGGATGAAGTTTCTGCTTCTTGACCTCGGCTTCATCTTCTGCTTGCTCTGTCATTGCCTTACTTTTGTCTAAGGAGATTTCTCATTGGATTTTACAGACAAAGCAAGCTCCTTATAACTCATCTTCGAAGCCTCTATTTTTTTCTTCCTCTTCTTTCACGATCTTCATATGTTTAGCAATTAATCCTTCCAAAATGTAGTAGATGGCTAAGGCAACTAGTTGTAGTTCTACACTTGGAAATTTTTGTACTTACTACATGGTTATCTTTGAAATATATTATTTTATCAGAATGTGTTTATCCTCTTGTAATTTACACATTATGGAGCAAGGATAATAAACATCTGCACTCATGCACATATTATGAAGATAATTAAAGAATGATAATCAAAATTAAGTGCATTATGAAGATCATCATATAAAGATTGATAGTTAAGATTGAGTGCATCATGCGTGTATGCTTATGCAATCAAAATTTAAAATTCCATAATCATATGTTCTAAGCATAATTGTTAACAATTCAAGCACACATTTCATTTTATTTTGATAAAAGTTTTGCTATTAACAAAATCATATACAATGACACTAACAATCTCCTCCTTTTCAATGATGACAAAACTTAAAGACTTGTGACAACTAAAAGATTTCTCTATAGGACTGTTATTAAAACTCCCCCTAAATAATTGCTTTTATAATATTGTGAAGTTCAACACTTTTGTATCATATCTCCCCCTTTTTTTATCTAAATCTCTCATTTTTCTTCTCACAAGTCTTATATCTTTCTCCCCCTTTTTGTCAGAATCAAGAAGGTTTAGCATATTATTGTTTTAATTTGTTTCTCCCCCTGTCTTCTTGAATCCCAAAATTTATGTTTTTCATTTCCTATACTAGCACATCACTTTCTCTCCCTTGGAGATTATATTCCCGTATAAAGCATAATCATGAACATGAGATAGAATGGGATAAAGCAAGTTATCGTCAATACAAAGAGCATATTTAGAGTAGATTCATATCATAGGCAACATTCAAACATTAGAAAGTTGTAAACAATTTTCAAGCATGTATCAATCACTTCAAATATGCATCAAAATCATAGTTCTCATTTAAATACATAGGACACCTATAACACCTATGGTGTTGAAATTTGGGGAAAATTTTTTAGATATTAGTAAAGGAAAGAATTGAGGTGATACCCAGTGTTTTATAAAGAAATTGCAATGGAAGACTGAATAGAGTGACATGAACTCAAGTAATGATTTTGAGAAAAGTCATGTATATGACTTGAATGACTAATGTAGCATGATTACTATGTATAATGTGATGTGTATGAGATATTGAATTAAAAGTTTGAGATAGTTTTTGAATTTTCAACTATTGAGTTAAATATTCAGGTAAAAAGAACTCAACAGGTGATTTTCATAAAATCACAAAAATTTCAATGAATGAATAGTCTTAGATGATGTTTAAGGTGGTTGAAACATGCTCATATGGATATTAGTAGAGTTCGGTCCATGACTTTTACAAAGTTCACCATTATGAACTACATAAATACATTTAGAAGAAAAAGAACTGAAGTGATGAAATTGGGTAAAAAAATATTTTAAACATATATGAATGGCGTAAAATAGTCATCATACATATTGTAATGAGTGTGGAACATTGGATTGAGCATTGGATGCTATTTTGAATGAAAGTGGCCTATGAAGTTAATTATGGCAGAAAAAGGTTGGTAAAAATAACTAAATAGGTAATTCTTAGCAATTGACCTCAAATGAGGTGAAAAATAGCATGAACATATTTTGTTTCATGTACATGATGTGTGGTAATTGATTATTATGATGTTTGAAGTGGTTTATGTGAAGGGGTCCATTGGTGAGTTTTAAAAGTATGAATTTTGAAATTTTATAACCCCTATAATGGATAGAGTATTACTTGAGTTGGGAGTGAGATTTAAATACTTGAATGAGCATTTTGGGATGATTACGCATGAGAGTATGAAAAATGAAATGATTAAATGTTTAGTGATGAAAGATTAGAGAAAAAGTGGAATGAATTGTGAAATTGAGTATGAGTCCATAAAATAGATATGATTTGGTTTATATGATGAAAATTTTTGTATATTTTTATCATGCATAAAATGAGGATTTAATAAGTCTTTCAATGTTAGGAATTTAAGGAATGTATTATGGAAAAATATATCACATAATAGTATGGCAAAGTGAATGAAAATCCACTTTATTTGGGAGCTTGCAGACTAGCGCTAGCCAATTTTGGAGGAATAGAGGAGACAGTGAGGTGGTGCTAGCAGCACCACTCGACAGTATATAAATGGGGTTGACTTTTCAACCCCAAACTTGTTCTATTTTTCAAGTTTTCCATCCCATTCTTTCTCCCTTTTTTGTCCTAGCTCCATTTGACTTTATTTCTTGTTAATCTAGCTAGGAAATCATCTTGTCTAGCTAGAAAAGCTTATAATCTTTCTATTGAAACCAATTTTTGCTCATTCAAACCATGAAAAATGGAAGAAATGTCAGATTTTCTTAAAATATAAGGTGCAATATGGAGCTAGGAGGTTAGTCATTCATTTGGGGAGGACGGCTACGGTTGTAAGTGAAAGTAAGCCCAATCTCTCAACCGTATCACAAATTTTGGATTTTTAGCATTTTGAGAAATGATGAATTTTGGGCTTAAATTGATGTATATGATTTTGAATTCATGGGAGAAAGATTTGATAGAGTAATTATCATGATTTGGCATGAGAAATTGTGAATTATACAAAGTTAGGGTTTTGATGAATAGTGAAATTTGGGGGATTTTGTGATTTTGTTGAAATTATCAATGGATAAATGATTGATTGTGGGATTATGATATTTTAAGGCATGTTTGGGTCAATTTGGACCCGTGAAAATGAATTTTGAGCTATGCCCTACGTAAGTGTTTAAGAGCCATTTAAGTCATAAATCGATTGGATTAAACATCTAATTAGATTTTTATTGATATTAATTGTTTGTTGGTTATTATATATGAGTATAGTATATGGTTGGAAGTGGAATTTCTTGTGAATTCTGCGTAGATGTGATGATTTACATTATGCCATTTAGTTAATTGATGAGTATGCAATTATGCATTAAGAAAGTATGAGGGTTTTGCAATGAATAAATCATAGTATCTAACTTAGTCATTGTAAATGAATCTATTTGGGTCCTATTGTAAATGAATGGGATTTTGCTCTACATAAGATGAAAAAGAATAGAGCTGGAAGAGTATAATGATTCACACGAGGTAAGTAGGCACCTCTCCTTTGATTAGCTATATTATATGATTGGGTTTTTAAATCTCATTTGATTGTATCTGGGCATGGTTGCTTTGGTTGGGGATTGTGAACATCCCTTATATGTTTAAGATTGATGTATGTGGTTTGTTGGGGTAGTGGGTATCCCTTGTTTTGGATTATTGATGTTCACTATATAATCATTATTCTTATGTATCATTGTTTATTGAAAGGGATGAAGAACATCCCATTCAATAGCATGTGTAAATTATGGAATTTGATATTTGTGATGATGAAGTGGTAATGTTTGAGATATGACAACATTGAGCATGACTTACGTCTATTGTAGAAATGGAATATAATGTATTTGGATTTTAATTATATTTTGTTACTACATGTCTACTTACTGAGTTTTCCCGGAACTCATGCCTTCTTATTTTCAATTTTAGCTAATAGGCCAAACAGGTAAAGAACCCTAACTAAGGATTGGGACTTGGGAGCAACAGGTGAAGACAATTTCATGTTGAAATGATAAAATTGGGATTGGAATATTATTATACGTGTATGATTGTATTTAATAAATTTAATTGATGTATAATTGCAAACAAAGTATGTAATTACTATATAGAGAAATGTAGGGGCATGTCATATTAATATTGTAGATAAATTATGTATTAGTTATTTGGGTTTATTGCCATCATGATTCAAACCCAGATCTTGGGCAGTGGGTAATTAGAAGTATGGGTAATTCATGGAAAATGTGTTATTTTATGATTTTGAATCATATTAAGAATTGTTGATATTGAATTCATGATTTAAATTGGGTTTGATATGATTAATACTAGGTTTAGAAGTTCATAATTGTATAAATTCATATGGTATATGATTGTACAGGTTGGATAGCCCCATTTTCAGGGGAGACTCTGTTTGATTTTTGTTAAGAAAATAGTTAAGTTACAAAATAGAATTTGAGCACCCCCACCCTAAAAGCAAGAAAATTTAGGTGAAATACAATGTAAAATAGGATGTCGTGCCTCGAAAAGCGGGGTGTGACAAAATGGTATCAGATCCTAGGACTTATTTATGTGATAAGTCCCAGGCACTAAGTAATAACTATTGCTACTCTATGTGATAGTACTAAATTCTCATGATGACGATAGGGTATTAGAGATAGGAAATGGCATGCCATAGGAACTTGTAAGAACAGTGATTATAGAATAATTTGAAGGCTTAAGGAAATGAAGGACATGGAGTGATGGTAAATTGATATGATATGACGAATTGATATAACTACGCATGAATGATATCCATATGAAACGAATATGAATGATACTTATGACTTGGTCTAATATAGCGGATATCAATATGAAATGATTATGATTGAAAAGAGCATGTATATTGGTGAACATTGGAAGTTATGTTCAAAGTAGCACAGGGAAGCATGGTGGTGGTTACATGCATCTTATTTGCATGTTGGGATGTAACTGAAATCGAAATGTTAAAATTATGAAGTTTCAAGAATCTAAATGTGGTTTTGTATTTTAATCGATTTGCAACAGAATCATTGGATTCTTGTGGATAAAATAGTCATATGAACTTGATTGGTTATTTGATTATTGTGATTAGTAGATAATATATTATTCTGCTAACATATGGGTTCCTTGATGGAGTTAGTTGTGATGAATGATATGTTTATATACATGATTGAATAACTTACTTCTGACTATGTCGATTTGAATGAATTAGCATATGTGCCATAATTGGGTTATTTGAAATTAAATTTCTATGGGGATAAAGTATGTTGTTTTGACTGATAATATGATAGATGAAGGTGTGTGTTTCTCCCCTCCCAAGGGTTGACATTGGATTTGCGTTATGGGTTTAACTTGTTTTGGGTGTTACAATTGACAAATTTTGTATACATGAATTATGATGTGTATAATCGAATTTTGTGATGTATGATGTATTATATGAATTAAAGGAATATTTGGATGGATGGATCGTATTCAACATTTAACAGATGTATATAGATGGGCTTGGTAATTTAATTTAGTAAGAAAGTGAGATTAGCAATTGGATCAAGATTTGAATGCATGCTTAGATTGGGAATATGTTCTGATTCAATGTGTAACAGTCAAGTTTGAAGACATGCTTGGTAACACTCGAGTGCATTATTGGACTTGGATATCTATATGAAATGGGTAAATTTGAATTTTGATACCAATCAGAATATTATTTGTATGTATTTAGTTTGGGTGTTTGATTAAGAAATGGAGATTTGGGCTGCTTTATTGATATATGCCAGGGCTTGATTATTTGATTGAGATTTTGACATTTGATTATGTGATTAGTAATTACACATTGGGCTAATTCATTAAGGCTTGGTTTTGGATGTCTCTTGGAATATAATTAATAGGTATTTGAAATTTGAATGTTTGCCAGCATTTGATCATTGTGAATTTGAGGTTTGGATACCTGCGGGGCTAGTTCATTTGATTATTTGGGATTCAACCCCTCTCCAGGCTTTATTTATTTGATTGATGTCGCCTTTGATGGCGAAGCGGCCTGATCAACCTATCGTGGGACTCCTTTGCTTATTTCATAGGTGTGAATAGAGAACTTGTGATTTCTGGGTTATAGTGAAGGCAGGATACCATGTGGTCATGCATCTTGCAACATTTGTAGATGGATTATAGGGATGGACCGGAATACATGAAGTTTTGATGAGGTTGAGTCCATTCGACGGTGGTTGCCACTCGATTGTAGTTCAGATCACCTTATTTGACGGTGATTGCCGCTTTATTGGGGTTTAGACCACCTTGTTTCATAGTGGTTGCCACTTGATTGTGGTTTAGACCACTTTATTTGCCTAGTTGATTGTGGTTGCCACTTAAATGTGGTTTAAACCACTTTATTGTAACCTCCCGAGCATGGTATTGATTGGTAACAGGCTAGACATGATGGATGATTGAGAATAAAAATACAGATGTAAGTATGATGAGATAGAGATGAGGATGACTCGGATATGATTAGAGTTAATTTGACATGAATCATAGTTTAATAGACTCTTAGTTAGAAATTTTGCTATTATTTATATTGGATGATTGATTGATGAAAGTGGATGCACTGTGTTATGTTGTGATTCCTAGATATGATGTTGAGAATTTTGAATGTTTACTGAATCTTATGGATGCTATTAAGTATTTTAAAGGATGGTATGACCATCTATCATTGAATAACTTTGCTTGTGAGTATTTTAACTGAATAAATTATAAATATGGATAGCAACTATCCCATTTGTTCATCCACAGATTTGAAAATTTGGATATGTAGATTGTGATCATGAATGTAGTTGAGATTGAATTACTTGATATTTTAAAATGAGTATACCGCATGATGTACAAAATATAATCATAGCATGATGCAGTGGTATTAAGTAATATATGAGACTGGTTGGGTACATAGAAAGGACCCATGTGTTGTGATGAGATTAAGTTGGTTGGCAAGTTTGAGAAAATAATAAGAATTAAATATTGCTGTAAATTTTGAGGATGAAACTTTTTATAAGGTGGGGAATCCATAACACCTGTGGTGTTGAAATTTGGGAAAAAAAATTTACATTTCAGTAAAGCGAGGAATTGAGGTGATACACAATATTTTATAAAGAAATTGTTATGGAAGACTAAATGGGGTGACATAAACTCAAGTAATGATTTTGAGAAAAATGTTGTATATTGCTTGAATGACAAATATAGTATGATTATTATGTATAATGTGATGTGTATGAGATATTGAATTAAAATTTTGAGATAATTTTGGAATTTTGAACTATTAAGTTAAACATTCATGTAAAAAGAACTCAACAAGTGATTTTCATAAAATCTCAAAAATTTCAATGAATGAATAGCCTTAGATGATGTTTAAGGTGTTTGAGACATGCTCATATAGATATTAGTAGAGTTTGGTCCTTGACTTTTACATATTTCATCATTTTGAACTACGTAATTACATTTAGAAGAAAAAGAATTGAAGTGATGAAATTGGGTAAACGAATATTTATGACATATATGATTGGCTTAAAATAGCCGTCATACATATTGTAATGTGTGTGGAACATTGTATTGAGCATTGGAAGCTATTTGGAATGAAAGTGGCCTATGAAGTTATGTATGGCCGAAAAGGTTTGGTAAAAACAACTAAATAGGTGATTATTAGAAATTCACCTCAAATGAGCTTGATAATAGCATGAAAATTTTTTTTTTCATGTATATAATGAATGGTAAGTGATTATTATGATGTTCGAAGTGGTTTATGTGAAAGGGGACCATTGGTGAGTTTTAAAAATATGAATTCTGAAATTTAATAACCCTTATAATGGATGGGTTATTACTTGAGTTGGAAGTGAGATTTAATTACTTAAATGAGTATTTTGGGATGATTATGCATGAGCATATGAAAAATGAAATGATTAAAAGTTTACTGATAAAAGATTAGATAAAAGTGGAATGAATTGTGAAATGAGTATCGGTTCATATAATAGATATGATTTGGATTTATATCATGAAATTTTTTTGTATATTTTTATGATGCTTAAAACAAGGGTTAAATATGTCTTTTAACGTTAAGATTTTATGGAATGCATTATGTCAAAATATATGAGAAATGGCAGTGTGGATGAAAATCCACTTTAATTGGGAGCTAACAAACTAGCACGAGGACTGAAGGAGGTAGTGAGGTGGCACCAATGGCTCTTGTCGGCGGTATAAATATGGCGACCAACTTTTCAGCCCCAAACTTGTTTTGTGTTTTGAATTTTCCATCCTATTCTTTCTCCCCTTTTTGTCCTGGCCCCATTTGACTTGATTTCTTATTAATCTATCTAGGAAATCATCTTGTCTAGCTAGAAAAGCTGGTGATTTTTCTATTGAACCCTATTTTTGCTCATTCAAATCATGAAAAATGGAAGAAAATGGAAGAAATGTCATGTTTCCACAAAATGGAAGGTGCAACATGGAGCTAGGAGCTTGGTCATTCATTTCATGGGGACGGCTACGCTTGTAAGTGAAGATAAGCCCAATCTCTCAACTGAATCTCAAATTTTAGAATTTTAGCATTTTTGGAAATGTTAAATTTAGGGCTTAAATTGATGTATATGATTTTGAATTCATGGGGGAATGATTTGATAGAGTGATTATCATGATTTGGCATGAGAAATTGTGAATTATACAAAGTTAGGGTTTTAATGAATAGTAATTTTTATGGAATTTTGTGATTTTGTTGAAATTATCATGGGATAAATAATTAAATATGTGACTATGATATTTTAAAGCATGTTCAAGTCAATTTGGACTAGTGAAAATGAATTTTGAGCTATGCCAAAGGTAAGTTTTAAAGAGAGTTTTTATTTTTAGGCCATGTAAGTCATAAATCGATTGGATTAAATGCCTAATTGAATTGTTATTGAAAGTTAATTGTTTGTTGGTTTTGCTATATGAGGATAGTATATGGTTGGAAGTGGAATTTCTTGAGAATTCTGTTGAGATGTGATGATTTATATAGTGCGTATTAGCTAATTGATGAGTATGCAATTATGCATTAAGAAAATATAAGGGTTTTGCAATGAATAAATCATACTATCAAACTTACTGATTGTAAATGATTTGGATTTTGCACTATACAAGATATTCTAAGAAGGATGATAAAGAATTGAGCTGAAAGAGTGTATAATGATTCACTTGAGGTAAGTAGGCGCCTCTCATTTGATTAGCTATATTGTATGATTGGGTTTGAAAATCTCATTTGATTGTATCTGGGCATGGTTGCTTTGGTTGAGGATTGTGTACATCCCTTACGTGTTTGAGATTGATGTATGTTGTTTATTGGGATAGTGGGTATCCCTTGTTTTGGATTGTTGATGTTGATTGTATAATCATTATACTTAAGTACGGTTGTTTATTGAAAGGGATGAAGAACATCCCATTGAATAGCATGTGTAAATTATGGAATTTGATATTTGTGATGATGAAGTGGTAATGTTTGAGATATGACAACATTGATCATGAATTAAGTCTATTGTAGAAATTGAATATAATGTATTTGGATTTTTTACTATATTTTTTTATTACATGTCTACTTGCTGACTTCGTCTAGAACTCACGCCTTCGTATTTTCTATTTTAGCTGACAGGCTAGACAGGTAAAGAAGCCCAACTGTGGATTGGGAGTTGGGAGCAACAGTTGAAAACAATTTCATGATAATGAAATCTTGTTGTATGTGTATGATTGTATTTAATGAATTTAATTGATGTGTAATTGCAAACGAAGTATCTAATTACTATATATGGAAATGTAGGGGCATGCCATATTAACATTGTAGATGAATTGTCTATTAGTTAATTGGGTTTATTGCCATCAAGATTCAACTCCAGATCTTGTGCTATGGCTAGTTAATAGTATGGTTAAGTTCATAGAAAATGTGTTGTTTTATGATTTTGAATCATATTAAAAATTATGGATATTGAATTCATGATTTAAATTGGATTTGATATGATTAATACTTGGTTTAAAAGTTGATAATTGTATAAATTCATATGGTGTATGATTGTACAGGTTAGATAGCCAATTTTCAGAGGAGACTTTGTCCGATTTTTGATAAGAAAATAGTCAAGTTCCAAAATGGAATCCAAGCACCCCCACCCTAAAAGTGAGCAAATTTAGGTGAAATGAAATGTAAAATAGGATGTCATGCCTCAGAAAGCGGGGCGTGACAAAATGGTATCCGATCCTAGGACTTATTTATTTGATAAGTCCCAGGCACTAAGTAATAAGTATTGCTACTCTATGTGATTGCATAAATTCTCATGATTGCACTAAGGTATTAGAGATAGGAAATGACATGCCATAGGAGCTTGTAAGAACATTGAGTTACAGAATAATTTGAAGGCAAAAGTAAGGTAATGAAGGAAATAGAGTGATGGTAAATTGATATGATATGATGAATTGACATAACTATGCATGAATGATATCCATATGAAATGAATATGAATGATACTTTTGACTTGGTCTAATATAGCGGATATCAATATGAAATGATTATGAATGAAAAGAGCATGTATATTAGTGAACATTATAAGTTATGTTCAGAGTAACGCAGGGAAGCATGGTGGTGCTTACATGCATCTTGTTTGCATATTAGGATGTAACTTAAATCAAAATGATGAAAGTGTCATGTTTTAAGAATTAAAATGTGGTTTTTTATGTTAATCGATTTGCAATGGAATCATTGGATTCTTGCGGTTAAAATAGTTGTATGAACTTGATTGGTTATTTGATTATAATGATTATTTGATAATATATTGTTCTGTTAACATATGGGTTCCATGATGAAGTTAGTTGTGATGAATGATATGTTTATATACATGATTGAATAACTTACTTGTGACTATGTCGATATGAATGAATTAGCATATGTGCCATAATTGGGTTATTTGAAATTGAATTTCTATGGGGATGAAGTAAGTTGTTTTGACTGATAATTTGATAGATGAAGGTGTGTGTTTCTCCCCTCCCAAGGGTTGACATTGGATTTGCGTTATGGGTTTAACTTGTTTTGGTTGTTACAATTGATGATTTTTTTATACATGAACTATGATGAATATGATCGAATTTTGTGATGTATGAAGTATTATATGAATTAAAGGTATATTTGGATGGACGGAAGGTAATCATCATTTAATATTTGTATATAAATGGGCTTGGTAGTTTAATTTAGTAAGAAAGTGAGATTAGCATTTGCATTAAGATTTGAATCCATGCTTAGATTGGGAATATGTTATGATTAAATTTGTAACACTCGAGTTTGAAGATGGGCTTGGTAACACTCGAGTGCATTATTGGGCTTGGATATCTATATGAAATGGGTAAATTTGAATTTTGATATGAATCAGAATATTATTTGTATGTATTTAGGTTGAGTGTATGATTAAGAATCAGAGATTTGGGCAGCTTGATTGAGATATTCCTAGGCTTGATTATTTCATTGTGATGTTGACATTTGATTATGTGATTAGTAATTACACATTGGGCTAAGTAATTGAGGCTTGGTTTTGAACACTTTATTGTAACCTCCCGAGCCTAGTATTGATTAGTAACAGGATAGACTCAATGGATGACTGAGAATAAAAATATAGATGTAAGTATGATGAGATAGAGATGAGGATGACTCAAATATGAATAGAGTTAATTTGAGATGTATCATAGTTTAATAGACTCTTAGTTAGAACTTTTGCTATTATTTATATTGGATGATTGATTGATGAAACTGGATGCACTATGTTATCTTGTGGTTCCCAGATGTGATGTTGAGAATTTTGAATGTTTATTGAATCTTATGGATGTTATTGAGTATTGTAAAGGATGGAATGACCATCTATCATTGAATAACTTTGTTTGTGAGTATTTTAATTGAATATATTATAAATAGGGATAGTAGCTATCCCATTTGTTTGTCCACAGATTTGAAAATTTGCATATGTAGATTGTGATCATGGATGTAGTTGAGATTGAATTACTTGATGATTTAAAATGCGTATACTACATGATGTACAAAATAGAGTCTTGTAGCATGACAGAGTGGTATTAAGTAATATACGAGACTGGCTGGGTACATAGAAAGGACCCATGTGTTGTGATGAGATTAAGTTGGTTGGCAAGTTGGAGAAAATAATAAGAATTAAATGTTAATGTAAGTTTCGAGGATGAAACTTTTTATGAGGGGAGTCTATAACACCTGTGGTGTTGAAATTTGGGGAAAACTTTTCACATTTCAGTAAAGTGAGGAATTGTGGTGACACATAGTGTTTTATAAAGAAATTACTATGGAAGACTGAATGGAGTGACATGAAATCAAATAATGATTTTGAGAAAAAGTGATGATATGGCATGAATGACTAATATAGTATGATTATTATTTATAATGTGATGTGTATGAGATTTTGAATTGAAATTTTGAGATAGTTTTGGAATTTTCAACTATTGAGTTAAATATTCAGGTAAAAAGAACTCAACAGGTGATTTTCATAAAATCACAAAAATTTCAATGAATGAATAGCCTTAGATGATTTTTAAGGTATTTGAGACATACTCATATGGATATTAGTAGAGTTTGGTCCATGACTTTTACAAATTTTAGCATTGTGAACTACGTAAATACACTTAGAAGAAAAAGAACTGAAATGATGAAATTGGGTAAACAAATATTTATGACATATATGAATGGCATAAAATAGTGATCATACGTATTGTAATTTGTGTGGAACATTGGATTGAGCATTGGATGCTATTTGGAATGAAAGTAGCCTATGAAGTTAACTATTGTAGAAAAAGGTTGTTAAAAACAACTAAATAGGTGATTCATGGAAATTCACCTCAAATGAGGTTGATAATAGCATGAATACATTTTGTTTCATGTATGTGATGTGTGGTAAGTAATTATTATGACGTTAGAAGTGGTTTATGTGAAAGGGGACCATTGGTGAGTTTTAAAAGTATGAATTCTAAAATTTCATAACCCTAATAATGGATGGTTTTACTTGAGTTGGGAGTGAGATTTAATTACTTGAATGAGTATTTTGGGATGATTATGCATGAGCGTATGAAAAATGAAATGATTAAAAGTTTACTGATGAAAGATTAGAGAAAAAGTGGAATGAATTGTGAAATTGAGTATGAGTTCATATAATATATATGATCAGGATATATATGATGAAAATTTTTGTATATTTTTATAATGCATAAAATGAGGGTTAAATATGTATTTTAATGTCAGGATTTTATGGAATGCATTATGCCAAAATATATGAGAAATGGGAGTGTGGAGGAAAATCAACTTCAATTGGGAGCCAACAGACTGGCGCTGGTGGTGCCGGTTGATTTTGGAGGACCAAAGGAGGTAGTGAGGTGGCGCTGGTCAGCTGTATAAAAATGGGGCCAACTTTTCAACCCAAAACTTGTTCCTTTTTTTGAATTTTTTGCCCCATTCTTTCTCCCCTTTTTGTTCTAGCCCCATTTGACTTGATTTTTTGTTTATCTATCTAAGAAATCATCTTGTCTAGCTAGGAAAGCTTGTGATCTTTCTATTGAATCATATTTTTGCTCATTCGAACCATGAAAAATGGAAGAAAATGGAAGAAATGTTATCTTTCCACAACATGGAAGGTGCAACATGGAGCTAGGAGCTTGGTCCTTCATTTGGGGAGGAAAACTACAGTTGCAAGTGAAGGTAAACCCAATCACTCAACCAAATTTCAAATTTTAGAATTTTAGCATTTTTGGAAATGATGAATTTTGGGCTTAAATTGATGTATATGATTTTGGATTTATGGGGGAATGATTTAATAGAGTGATTATCATAATTCAGCGTGAGAAATTGTGAATTATACAAAGTTAGGGTTTTATGAATAGTGAAATTTTAGGGATTTTGTGATTTTGTTGAAATTATCATGGTATGAAACAATTAAATGTGTGATTATGATATTTTAAGGCATGTTTGGGTCAACTTGGACTAGTAGAAATGAATTTTGAGTTATGCCCTAAGTAAGTGTTAAAGAGGGTTTTTGTTTTTAAGCCATGTAAGTCAAAAATTGATTGGATTAAACATCTAATTAGATTCCTATTGTGTTAATTGTTTGTTGGTTATGCTATATGAGGATAGTATATGATTTGAAGTGGGATTTCTTGAGAATTTTGTTGAGATATGATGATTTGCATTGTGCCTATTAGGTAATTGATGAGTATGCAATTATGCATTAAGAAAGTATGAGGGTTTTGCAATGAATAAATCATACTATCTAACTTAGTGATTGTAAATGAATCTATTCAGGTCCTACTATAAATGAATTGGATTTTGCTCTATACAGGATGATCTGAGAATGATGAAAAAGAATGGAGCTGAAAGAGTGTATAATGATTCACTCGAGGTAAGTAGGCACCTCTTCTTTGATTAGCTATATTGTATGTTTGTGTTTAAAAATCTCATTTGATTGTATCTGGGCGTGGTTGCTTTGGTTAGGGATTGTCAACATCCCTTATGTGTTTGAGATTGATGTATGTGGTTTGTTAGGATAGTGGGTATCCCTTGTTTTAGATTATTAATGTTCATTGTATAATCATTATTCTTATGTATCGTTGTTTATTAAAAGGGATGAAGAACATCCCATTGAATAGCATGTGTAAATTAAGGATTTGATATTTGTGATGATGAAGTGGTAATGCTTGAGATATGACGACATTGAGCATGAATTAAGTTTATTGTAGAAATTGAATATAATGTATTTGGATTTTTGACTATATTTTGTTATTACATCTCTACTTACTAAGTTCGCCCGAAACTCATGCCTTCTTATTTTCTATTTTAGCTGACAAGCCAGACAGGTAAAGAACCTCAACTGTGGATTGGAACTTGGGATCAACAGTTGAAGACAATTTCTTGTTGACATGATAAAATTGGGATTGGAGTCTTGTTGTACTTGTATGATTGTATTTAATGAATTTAATTGATGTATAATTGCAAACGAAGTATGTAATTACTATATATATGGAAATGTAGGGGCATGTCATATTAATATTGTAGATGAATTGTGTATTAGTTAATTGGGTTTATTGCCATCATGATTAAACCCCAGATCTTGGGTTGTGGGTAGTTAGTAGTATGGGTAAGTTTGTGCAAAATGTGTTGTTTTATGATTTTGAATCATATTAAGAATTATGGATATTGAATTCATGATTTAAATTGGATTTGATATAATTAATACCAGGTTTAGAAGTTCATAATTGTATACATTCATATGGTGTATGATTGTATAGGTTGGATAGCCCCATTTTTAGGGGAGACTCTGTCTGATTTTAGATAAGAAAATAGTCAAGTTTCAAAATGGAATCAGAGCACCCCCACCCTAAAAGCGGGCAAATTTAGGTGAAATAGAAAATTACATGTCGCGCCTCAGAAAGTGGAACATGACAAAATGGTATCAGAGCCTAGGATTCATCTGTATGATAAGTCCCAGCCACTAAGTAATAAGTATTGCTACTCTATGTGATCGCACTAAAATCTCAATATGACAATAGGCTATTAGAGATAGGAAATGACATGCCATAGGAGCTTGTAAGAACATCGAGTTATAGAATAATTTGATGGTGCAAGTAAGGAAATGAAGGACATGGAGGAGATGGTAAAATTGATATGATATGATGAATTGATATAACTATGCATGAATGATATCCATATGAATTGAATATGAATGACACTTAAGACTTTGTCTAATATAGCGGATATCAATATGAAATGATTATGATTGAAAAGAGCATGTATATTGGTGTACATTGTAATTTATGTTCACAGTAGCATAAGGAAGCGTGGTGGTGCTTACATGCATCTTCTTTGCATATTGGGATGTAATTGAAATCGAAATTGTGGAAGTGTGAAGTTTCAAGAATCTAAATGTGGTTTTGTATGTTAATAAATTTGCAACGGAATGATTGGATTCTTGTGGTTAAAATAGTTGTATGAACTTGATTGGTTATTTGATTATTATGATTAGTAGACAATATATTGTTTTGTTAACATATGGGTTCCTTGATGAAGTTAGTTGGGATGAATGATATGTTTATATATATGACTGAATAACTTTGTTATGACTATGTCGATCTGAATGAATAAGCATATGTGCCATAATTGGGTTATTTGAAATTGAATTTTTTGGGAATGAAGTAAGTTGTTTTGACTGATAATTTGATAGATGAAGGTGAGTGTTTCTCCCCTCCCAACAGTTGACATTGGATTTGCGTTATGGGTTTAAGTTGTTTTGGTTGTCACAATTGATAAATTTTGTATACATGAACTATGATGAGTATGATCGAATTTTGTGATGTATGATGTATTATATGAATTAAAGGAATATTTGGATGGATGGATCGTAATTGACATTTAACAGATGTATATAGATGGGCTTGGTAATTTAATTTAGTAAGAAAGTGAGATTAGCTTTTGGATTAAGATTTGAATGCATGCTTAGATTGGGAATATGTTCTGATTAAATTTGTAACACTCAAGTTTGATGACGTGCTTAGTAACACTCAAGTGCATTATTGGACTTGGATATCTATATGAAATGGGTAAATTTGAATTTTGATACTAATCAAAATATTATTTGTATGTATTTAGGTTGGGTGATTGATTAAGAATCAGAGATTTAGGTTGCTTGATTGATATATGCCTGGGCTTGATTATTTGATTGAGATTTTGACATTTGATTATGTGATTAGTAATTACACATTGGGATAATTAATTGAGGCTTGGTTTTGGATGCCTCTTGGAATATGATTAATAGTTATTTGAAATTTGGATGCTTGCCAACATTTGATCATTGTGAATTTGAGGTTTGGATACCTGCCGACTGGTTCATTTGATTATTTGAGATTCCGCCCCTCTCCAGGCTTTATTTGTTTGATTGATGCCACCTTTGATGGTGAAGAAGTTTGATCAACCAATTGTGGGACTCCTTTGGTTATTTCATAGGTGTGGATGGAGAACTTGTGATTTCTAGGTTGTAGTGAAGGCGAGATACTATGTGGTCATGGATCTCACAACATTTGTAGCTGGAGTGCAGGGATGGACCAGAATACATCAAGTTGTAAGGAGATTGAGTCCATTTGATGGTGGTTGCCACTTGATTGTGGTTTAGGCAACCTTATTTGACGGTGGTTGTCGCTTTATTATGCTTTAGACCACCTTGTTTCACAATGGTTGCCACTTGATTGTGGTTTAGACCACTTATTTGCCTAGTTGATTGTGATTGCCACTTAAATGTGGTTTAGAACACTTTATTATAACCTCCCGAGCCTAGTATTGATTAGTAAAAGGATAGACTCGATGGATGACTGAGAATAAAAATATAGATGTAAGTATGATGAGATAGAGATGAGGATGACTCAAATATGAATAGAGTTAATTTGAGATGTATCATAGTTTAATAGACTCTTAGTTAGAACTTTTGCTATTATTTATATTGGATGATTGATTGATGAAACTGGATGCACTATGTTATCTTGTGGTTCCCAGATGTGATGTTGAGAATTTTGAATGTTTATTGAATCTTATGGATGTTATTAAGTATTGTAAAGGATGGAATGACCATCTATCATTAAATAACTTTGTTTGTGAGTATTTTAATTGAATAAATTGTTAATAGGGATAGTAGCTATCCCATTTGTTTGTCCACAGATTTGAAAATTTGCATATATAGATTGTGATCATGGATGTAGTTGAGATTTAATTACTTGATGTTTTAAAATGAGTATATTAAAATGAGTATATTGCATGATGTACAAAATAGAATCTTGTAGATTGACAGAGTGGTATTAAGTAATATACTATACTGGTTGGTTACATAGAAAGAACCCATGTGTTGTGATGAGATTAAGTTGGTTGGCAAGTTTGAGAAAATAATAAGAATTAAATGCTATTGTAAGTTTCAAGGATGAAACATTTTATGAGGGGAGTTTGTAACACCTATGGTGTTGAAATTTGGGGAAAATTTTTCACATTTAGTAAAGTGGAGAATTGTGGTGATACACAGTGTTTCATGAAGAAATTGCTACGGAAGATTAAATGGAGTGACATGAACTCAAGTAATGATTTTGAGAAAGGTGATGTATATGCCTTGAATGACTAATGTAGCATGATTATTATGTATAATGTGATGTGTATGAGATATTGAATCAAAATT
>JAYJMB010067962.1:0-24704 GCA_036873735.1 Pouteria campechiana
GTCTACACATCCCATGCATCAATTGGTAGAGGTCTCCACACCACTAAAGGTAGTTAGTACGGCCTCAGAAAAATGTTGTGACATTCCCATCGTAATTAAAAGTAGATGTTTATGTGCTGGTTTGATAGTGTTAAACATGGAAGGATTAGATATTATATTGGGGATGGATTGGCTGGCTAAGCATTAAGCCAAGATAGATTACAAGACTAAACAAGTGATCTTGAAGACTCCTGATGAGATAAATATCACTTTTCGGTATTCATCTACAAGAGAAGCTCCCAACCTGATTTCTGCTATGAGAGCTCTCAATTTAATGCAGAAGGGGCATGAAGCTTACCTGATTTCTGCCATAAATGAGCACTATCAGCACAGATCAATGGAGGATATCCCTATTGTGAGAGACTTTCTAGATGTGTTTTTAGGAGAACTATCTAGAATACCTCTTGAGTAGGAAGTCGAGTTTAATATTGACCTTCAGCTTGGGGTAGAGCCTATATCCAGAGCACCGCATAGAATGGCACTAGTAGAACTGGCTAAATTGAAGGTGTAGTTACAATAGTTGATGGATAAGGGATTTATCCGCCCTAGTGTGTCACCTTGGGGTGCTCCCATCCTATTTGTAAAGAAGAAGGACAGTAGTCTATGCCTATGCATTAACTACTAAGAGCTTAATAAGGAGACAATCAAGAATAAGTATCCATTGGCTCATAGAGATGATTTGTTGATCAGTTGCAAGGGGTTACTATGTTCTCAAAGATTGATCTTTAGTTGGGCTATCATGAAATGAAGGTTAAGCCAACAGATGTGATGAAGACTACATTCAAAACCCGGTATGGACACTACGAATTCTTAGTAATGCCATGATAGATGAAGGTTAAGCCAACAGATGTGACGAAGACTACATCCAGAACCCCGTATGGACACTATGAATTCTTAGTAATGCCATTCGGATTGGCCAATGCTCCAACATTCTTCATGGATCTCATGAATAGGGTATTCAAGCGGTATTTAGATTACTTTATGATCGTATTTATTAATGACATCCTAATTTATTCTAAAAGTAAATAGGAGCATGAAACTCACCTGAGGTTGGTTTTGCAGCGACTAAGAGAAGAAAAGTTGTATGCCAAGTTAAAGAAATGTGACTTCTGGATGAATAGTGTAGCATTTTTGGGACAATTATATCAGGAGCTGGTATTTTTGTAGATCCACATAAGATTGAAGCTATGGTAAATTGGCCTTGACCTACTACAGTAACAGAAGTTCACAGTTTTCTGAGATTGGCGGGTTATTACCACTGATTTGTTGAGAGATTCTCTACTATAGTCATACCTCTTACATAGTTGACTTGTAAAGGAGTGCAGTTCAAATGGAATGATCAATGTGAGGCAGCGTTCTAGCAATTAAAGAGGAGGCTAGTAGAAGCTCCAATTCTAAAAGTTCCTATGGGATGGGGTGGGTTTGTAGTATATAGTGATGCATCTAAACATGGATTAGGGTGCGTATTGATGCAGCATGAAAATGTTATTACTTATGTATAACGCCAGCTGAAGCCTCATGAACGTAGCTACCTCACCATGATTTAGAGTTGGCAGCTATTATATTTGCCTTAAAGATATAGAGACATTATCTTTATGGAGAAAAGTGTGACATATACACAGATCATAAAAGCTTAAAGTACATTTTCACTTAGAAAGACCTAAATATGAGACAGAGGTGATGGCTTGAGCTGCTAGAAGATTATGATTTGAATATCCATTATCATCCAGGTAAGGCAAATGTTATAGTAGATGCACTGAGTAAGAAATTGGGCAGTAGCATGGAAGGTTTGCTCACACAAAGGAATGAGCTATTTGAATAGATGAGTCAAATGGAGTTGTATGTGGGAATGAGAGGGCTAGTGGCATAGTTATGTTAGTTATCTATTCAGCCCATTTTGTTAGATGAGATTTGGACTGCCCAGATGGAGACTACAGATGATGAATTTCAGAAACTGAGAGAGAGAACTCAGAGCAGTGGACTACCTGATTATATTATTTGTGTTGATGGCATCCTGAGATACCAAAATCGGCTTGCATTGCCTAGAGGTTCTGCCATAATACAAAAAGTGCTAGAGGAGGCACACTATTCACCTTATACCATCCACCCAGGTAGTACCAAAATGTATTGTGATTTGAGATCATAATATTGGTGGCATTGCATGAAAAATAATGTGGCTCAATATGTGGCAAGGTGTCTAGTATGCCAAAGGGTAAAGGCAGAACATTAGGGGCCTAGTGGGTTATTACAACCAATTGAGATCCTAGAGTGGAAGTGGATAGATGTCACTATGGATTTTATTATAGGTCTTCCCAAGACAACAACCAGTTATGACAGTATCTGGGTTATAGTGGACAGGTTGACTAAGGTAGCCCACTTTATTTCCGTTCGCACTACTTACACTGCTGAGAAATATGCATGGATTTATCAAAAGGAGATAGTGAGACTATATGGTGTGCCTAAGGTCATTATTTCTGACTGTGGATGAATGTTTACATCTAAGTTCTAGGCAGCTTTGCATAAGGCTATGGGTACACATTTGGATTTCAACAGTACATATCACCCCCAAACCGATGGGCAGACTGAGAGGGTGAACCAGCAGATAGAGGACATGTTGAGAGCTTGTGTCCTCGAATGGGGCAAATCCTAGAGCCAGTATTTTACTTTGGTGGAGTTCGCCTACAATAATAACTATCACTCTAGCATTGTCATGGCTACTTTTGAGGCATTATATGGGCGTAAGTGTCAAACACCCCTATACTGGTCAGAAGTGGGGGAGACTGCTATTATAGGATCACAGATGATTGCAGATACAGTTGAAAAAGTAACCCAGATCAAGGAGAAGATCCAAGTTGCCCAGTCTCACCAGAAGAGTTATGCAGATACACGTCGGTGGGACCTAGAGTTTCAAGTGAGAGATCGGGTCTTTCTTGAAGTATCACCTATGAGAGGTGTGGTGCTATTTGGTACCAAGGGCAAGCTAAGCCCTAGATATGTCAGGCCATATGAGATAATGGAATGGATTGGTAACGTGGCTTATTACATTGCATTACCACCTTCATTGAGCAGAATCCACGATGTGTTTCATGTGTCATCACTATGGAGATATGAACCAGATCCTTCTCATGTTTTAGCACTAGATGAGGTATAGTTGAGTGAAAACCTATAATATATTGAGCAGCTAATCTGTATTCTAGACATGAGAGAGAAGCAGTTAAGAAACAAAACCATTTCCCTAATTCAAGTACAGTGGAGTTGTCACTCGAAAGACGAGGCTACATGGGAGCTTGAGGATATAATGCGGTCTAAGTATCCTCATTTAATTGTATAAGTTTTGAGGAATGAAACCTTTTGTAAGGGGGGTGGAATGTAAAGCCATGAAAATTTCAAAAATGTAAATTTTCACTATTGTAAAGTTTCGATAATTTTCCAGTGCGGCATACTATAAAATTAAATTTTTAAGGAATTTTGTTATCAAAAAATTATAATAATTGATGAAATATCTATATTAATGTGAGGATGATTAGGACATATGGTAATTAATAATTAATAGGTGAAGAAAAATTAAAAATTACATGTGAAAAGCCAAAAAATTGAGTTACCGGTAATTTCTGAAAATTTTCAATTTAATCAAATTTAATTGAAAAATAAATGATGAAATTATGGAAATAATAGATGGAAAATTGATTTGTATATATGATATATCAAATGGATGACTCACATGATAAAGAATGATGATTTGATGGCATTTTGAAAATTTAAGAGAGTGAATATACATAGAAGTGGGTGGAGGATAGACTACCAAAAATAAAAAACAATATAAAAAGTGTGTTTTTCTAATGCCCATACCATTTCCATCGTTTCCATCTTCTAGCCCATCTTAGCCAACATAAACCCTTCTCCCCATCATCCCAATCTTCCATTTTAGACAATTTTTCTTCAAGTGATCCATAGCAAATTTTAATTCAAGTAATTAGTGAGCCATAGGATGTATTTTTTTTTCTAGATCAAGAAGTGGTAGTCACCAAAACCTGGTGAAGTATTACTAATCAGTGGAACCCACCAAAGGAATTTGAATAATAAGGTAAGTGCTTAATCTACCTTAAATGGTGATGATGTTTATGAAAGAATATTATGCAGAAGTTGATTTATCTTCAAGGAATATCAAACCATAATTTAAGGGGGTTTGTTGAAAATTTTAATAGGGAATTAAGGCTTTGTTAGAGGCTAGAAATTGGAGTGTGATGGCTGTGCAAATTGCTCAATTAATTAAGGTAAACAAGTAGTTGTTTTAAGTTATTTTAAGTTCAATTTAATTTCTTTGAATGACTATCTACCCCAGCAACCATAATTAATTATTATATTAGCATGAATTAAATTACATTAAAAATAATGAAATTCGGATAAATAGTGCACTAACAGAATACCTTACGAAGTACCCCTCTTGAGGTTGATTAAAACCCAATTTAGTGATGTTATTTTGCCAAAATAAAAATATTTTGTTTAAATAGATATAACTGAATACTATCATATCAAATTTCATGAATATAGTCCACCGTTTGACCCATCAAAACAATATGAACATTAAATACCCTGAAAATGAGATGTTGATAGTGTCCCACCCTTTTGAAATTTTGCATTATTTTTAATTCTCTCATTTTGATTTAATTTAAACTAAACTTTTTACATAAATTATATTGTATTATTTTTAATTGACATAAAAATTTTGATGGAAAAAAGCGATTTATACAAATGTTTAACATTTTTTCTTTATATTTTCATATTTTAATTTTAAATTGATAAATTTATGTTATTTTGATTTGAAAATTGGCAAGAATGTTTTTCATATTATTGGAAATCTATAAAACTAGTTTCATGTCAATTGGATATTTATAAATTAGTAAATAAGAATTTTATTTTAGAAATTATGTACATGTATTCTACGCCCTCGGGAGTACCGATAAAATTTAGTTTTGGTGCCTGATTGGCGAAGAGCCCAGTGTGGCTCATTTATGTATTTTATGATGGCTGTAGGGCCAACTTGTGTCCGCCATGTGGCAAAGAGTGGCTTGGTTTGCCACTGAGTAGTTTTGTGGGCAGCCGGTGCAGCTAGGCATTGCTATTAGCCTGGATGTCCTAATTGCTATGATTGACTCGAGTAGCTTGTGTAGGCATGTTTATGGAGAATTGGTACTCTGGTGAGGAGATGAGGGTGGGGTGCCACTGGATATAGAAATATGGCTATGTGGGCCTGGCAGGCTTCTAGCCGGGAGTGCTAGGATAGACTTGACACATTGAAGAGTGAAAGGGTAGTGTTCTGGTTTATGTGCCTCTCGGGGAGGAGTGTGTGGATGATGGTGGGGTAGTATAAAGGTATAACAAGTAATCATGGATTGGAAGATACAAAAAGGACAGTATGACGTATCGATATTCGAGCCGGTATTGACTGACTATGATATGATATCATTATGAGTATTTGTATGAAATAATTAATGAGATTTTAACATTAAAATCTTAATGAACCTAGCCACTGACGGACTATGACATCCTGCACATGGCATGACATGTTTTGCCTGTTTGCATCATTGTTTACTACTCTATTTGGCGTTGTTCATTACATTATTTATAGTCATATTTTTTTGCTTACCTAATTACTAAGTTTTGCCCAGACTCACCCTTTTATTTAAATTTTTAGCTGACAGGTTAGAGGACGGAGCCTAACAAGGTGTTGGGTCTCATGACGGGGCTAAGCTATGACACCAGTAAAGGCTTTACTCCTTTTCATGATGTATGATGACGTATATTATTTGATGGATTTAGGATGTATATTAGACATTTATCATTACTTAGTTTTACAGCATGTCATTTTTTAGAGTGGGTGTATATGATTTGACAGCTAGGGCATAGTGTACCCCGATCTTGGTCTGTGGATGTTGTGGTGATGTATGTTTTGGAGGTGGCAATTATATAATTTGTGTAGAAAATAGTAGGGCCTAGTGGTGACCATATTATATTTGCATATTTAAGGGTATTTGTTATATAATTATTATGGCTTAGCATATTGTATATAAGATAACGGTGGTAAATTAGGAGAGACTCTGCTGGAATTTCCTCTGAATTTACCACTAGTAATGCTCAAGGGAGGAGGGGCATTACATACCTCTAGAACATGTTAGTTTCTTAGAAGCATAATTGTATCATGGTTTCTAAAGAAAAAAACTTTTGTCATTTTATCAACTACTGAAGTTGAATATGTATTTTAAGTAGTTGTTTGTGAATGAAACAACAATTGAATGATTATGAATTGAAATATGTTGATACTTCTATTAGATATGACAATACTAATGTAATAAATTTGACTAAGAATCTAGTACTACATTCAAAAACTAAGCAATTGAGGTCAGACACCACTTTATTAGAGACCACGTGCAAAATCATAACATCTGCTTAGAATATGTATCAACCGAAAATCAGTTAGTAGATATTTTTACAAAACCTCTTCCAGAAGATAGATTCTACAAAATTAGAAAAGAACTCAGTATAATAGATCTATGTGCATAAAATGCATATTTAATCCTAATCTTTAAATGCCTAAAAACATTCATAAAAATTCAATTAATTGATCCAAAAGTATGTCAAAAATATACTAAAAACTCTATCACATCAATCAGAAGTATGTTAGAAGTAGCACCAAATCTCTAAACCTCTCCTAAACTACTTCAGAAGCAACATAGAAATTTTGTCAAAACACTAAGCGTTCATCAAAAATCCCACAGAACTTCTGCAACACTCCCACAAAACTTCTAAGATTATTAACACAGAAGTTTTGTTCAACTTCTGCTCCGCATAGAACTTTTGCTTCTCAAGAATCACCTCTATGTAAACCCCTTAAAACTTTTTAGGACATTTACTCAGCAGATCCGTGTGACTTTTGCATCACACAGAACTTTTGTTACACTACAACAAAAGCTCCATTCCCTACTAAAACTCTAAGCTCAGAAACTTTGCATCATTTTCTCATAATTCTAAGCTCATTTCTTAGAAAGGCGATTCAAAATCCTCCATCATCTACATTTTCCCTCTATTAAATTGCTCACAATTCAATTCATTTTAGAGATTTTCCACTCCCATAATCTCTGAAAATCCTCTCCTTCAAAACCTTATGCCAAAAATTCTACTAGCTACTATAAATGGCAAGAATGAAGAGGGTTAACAAGTGAGCAAAAATGTCATCTTCAAATTCTGAAGAATAAAGAAGAGAGATGATAGAGGAGAAAATACCAAGAAAAAGAAGAAGAACAAAAGATTAAATTCTTAAGTTAATCTTTAATAGCAACTCTTCTGCTTATAATAAATTCTATACATATTTCGAAGGAAAGAAAATAGTGAAGGGAAGAGTGTTTGATTTTGAGGCATTTGGAGAAAATGACCTAAATCTTGAAGTAACAAACTGGATTAAGTTCTAAGGATGGAAAAATTTTATGGGCTATAAGGATAAATCTTATACTAAAATAATTCAAGTCCTTACTGCCAATTTCAGTTATAACACTAGGAAGTTATGTATAAGAAAGATTGAGATTAATCTATCTTCAAAGAATATAAGAAATACATTCAATATTCCTAAGGTAGAACAGTAAGAGATTGATTGGCCATTAGACAGAACAAGGCTATTCTCAGATTTGGCTGAAGTGGAAATTAAAGAGAATTCAACTTATCTACCTATTAGCCATCTGAACTTAGATCTTAAGCATGCTCATATGTTGATTTACAACAACATATCTCCCAAGATAGGAGGTACAGATCAGATCATTGAGAAGGAAGCCAAGATCTTGTCGGCATTGAAGCATAGGACAAGGTTAGATCTGGCTCAAATAATGGCTGGTCAACTTTACTTGGTGAAGACATCTACCAAGTATTACCTACCTTATTGGATGGTTATGAGCAAGATCATGAAGATAGCAAACATTGATCTCTCCAAGGAAGATGGAGAAGAATACATGGCAAGAGAAGTAATAAATAAGGATATAGTGAAGAGTATTGGATTCAAACTAACTCCATGAGGCTAGATCTAACAAAAGCCAAGAAAAGAAGAGCAAATGAAGAGAACATGAGAAGAAGGAAGAAATAGGCAAGATATTATGGAAGAAGTAATGAGAGAAGAAGCCATAGAAAGGAATGAAAGAGAAACATAAATAGAAGAATCAAAAAATATTTTGAGAGAGGGATATGTAATAGTAGCAGCCACCACATCTTTCACACCCATTTGATCCCCATCTCCCATAAGACCTACTCATCAACCAAGCACACCAACCACTTCAATTCCCACTACACAACCCATCCCACACAACCTAGAAGATAGACTGACTAATATTGAATACTTTTTGTTTACTCTAATCCTTCAAATGAACAAAATGGATCATAGGCTTAACATTGCAATGTCATCCATGATCCTAAGAGCTGATAAGATTGATGAATGACTTGACTCTCTATAATCCCTAGCAGAGTCATTTGGTAGTCAAACTTTTCATCTTCATTTCTCTCCGCCTCCAACTCATTTCTCCTCACCTCCATATCACTTCTCTCCAGTCAAAACCAACTCTCCCATCATAGTAATGTTTTCCCCCTCACATTCTCCATCTTCTACAATTCCAGAGGTTGCTCAACCTGTGCGTCAACCTACTAACATCACTTTTTCCCTTTCTCCAACACAAGATTCTCCTTCATCACAACTATCATTAGTTCCCACCACTAAAGTCTTTCCAAACTTGCCTGAGGATTATCTTTCATATCCTCATAGAGCCATTGTCAAACATGAAAAGTACTTCATAGTTCCACTTCACAGAATTTATTTTCTTCCCTAGGACTATCGATCTTTTTGGACTGGACTTGGATGGATTGAAGATCAGGAGAAGTAATTCTTGAATGGATTGAAGAGATTCCTACAGAACGAAACACACCTTAAATTTGTCCACAGTGAAGAAGATATCTTACTCATCCACAAACTCCACGACAAAGTTCTCCACCTTCTCCTCCAAATACATTCAATGATAATCCTAATATTCTTCTTCATGTTGCAAATCCAATCAGGATGACATTTTCTACATTTGCGAGTAAATCAAAAATCAATTCTGAAGTTTCTAGGATGTTTTTTTCTCAGTCCATCATTCTATCTCTTCAACTTGAGGATCCTCAGAACTTGAGGATCCTAACATTTTCCATAGGATTCAACTTCTTCCTAACCCTCCATTGACTACAAATGACCACAAAATTCAAATTCTTGATAAAGAGTCAATCCTTCAAAGTTATTTTGAGAAACTTATTCACTCACTCCCAACTTCAAAGAAACTCAGAACCACCTGTCCATGTCCATTAGGACCTCTCAACAACATTTACATGACTAAGGAAGAGTTCAAATATTACACAAATGCCAATCTTTGGGCAATTGCTGATAATCTTTCTCTTCCATATTCTCAACTCAATGATACATCCATCCAACATAGACTTAGGACAACATATTCTCAACCAGCCCATGTACCAAAATCAAAAACTTCACCTCCAACTGAAATCCCAAAACCAAAACCATCACCAAAACCGTCATCTTCTACACCCTCATCTCAGCTATCCTCTTTCAAACCCAAGAGGAAGCTATGGATTCCACCTTCAAAGAAACACAAAAGGCTCCTCTCTCTAGAATAACCATGTACCACCAAGAGTATTCAACTAGGATGAATGCAAACACAAAAAACCTCTTGAAAGGGCTTCCTATAGTCTTTCCTAAGTCACTAGACCCAGAATTTTGAGAGCGCATTGACTTCATCTATGTTTCAAACTATGGACCCATAGCATATACTCATGAACCTCGTTTAGTAATCCCAAAGGATCCATTTTTCATCCACCCCCTCCACCAAAATGATCCAAGTCATCTCCCAAAGCTCCACGTCTTCCTCATAGAGATTCCTTCTCTAAGACTTACAAGAGAAAGCCCAAGCCAACTTGTTGATTATGCTACAGTTACATATTCATTTCTCACTTATTTTTGACTGTTATTTTCTTATTACAGTCATTTCATTTGTAATGTTACTTGATTATCATTTGCTTATTCTGTTGTATTTTAAACAATGATGTATCTTCTTGTTCAAATGTACTTTACTATATAAACTATGAAATGCCATTCTGATGTACAAAATTTGATCATGATAATGCAATCTCTTACCTTTTCCTTTTAACTAATTTTTTTATTATGACAAAAGAAGGGGAGAAAAATAGAAGAAAAATAAAGAAAATAAAGAATAATTTTTTTAAGTATGCATTAAGGGAGAGCTTACCCACGAGCTTACCCACGTAGGGGAAGCCCACTAAGGAATACATTGAATATTCTAAAATTTTTTATGAAAGGTTTATCACTCAAATATTTTGTCATCATCAAAAAGGGGGAGAATTTTAAGTCTAACCCCTTTACTAAGTATGATCTTGATGATGAATGAGATTAAACAAATTAGTTTTGATGATTAACAAACAAATGAGTGAGGAATTAAGATACTAACAACTACTTTCCAAGTGTTAAAGTATTAATATCAAAATAGATTAAAAAAATTAATAAAAAAATGCTCAAATAAAAAGACGTTCAAAAGTCACTTCAGAACTTGCTCAGAGGCTTGGCATGGAAGATCAAAATTCTGTCAGAAGCATCGTAGAAATATCTTAGAAATAAAATGTGTAACTCAGAATCGCTTAGTAAATGCTTAGAACTAGGCCATAAGCATTTCGAAACTTCTTCTGAATAAAAAATAGAGCAATATCAAACATTAGAAGAACAACAAAAAATGCACAGAAGCAAGTAAGAAGCAACACAATAATGCATAAAAGCAAGTTAGAAATAATACAATATTGCACAGAAGCAATTCAGAAGGACTATCTTATTACACAAGTGCAAAGCAGAAGTAATGTAGAAGCATCATAATGTTGCGTAGAAATAATAAAGAATTCAATCACGCTGCACAAAAGCCTCACAGAATCCCATGGTATCACTCAGAAGCAATACAGAAAATGTTTGATCACACAAAACTAAGATAGAAGGAACATCGATAACACAGAAGCAAACTAAAAGATAAGTCAAGTGATTAGAACCATATCAAAAGAATTTTGGTAGCAAAAGCAATAATGCAAAAGCAAAAAAACATTATGCAAAAGTAATGGAGAACCTATCATGGTACACAGAAGCAGTTCAGGAATCATGCAGAATCAAGTTAGAAGAAATATCAGAGACATGTTTGATTCAACATGATTAAATGAATATATATAAAAGTAAAGATTAAGCTTCATAAGTGAACCAGAAGATACTAAGAAATTTTTCAAAAGACTCAAAGATGACCATTAAAGAGTAAGATGACCATTAAAGAGTAAGACGATGGAGAGAAATTCTGAAGAGGATACTGCCAAAAATTTACTAACCATAGAAGTTCCACAAAACCACTAGGAATTCTGTTGAAGTATAAATCAAAGCACAAAAGTTTTGAGGATGCACAGAATTTCTGAACTCCATATAGTTACAAAAGTCATCACCAAACCTGCCTAACTAGTTTGAAAACGGTGCCAAAGATTGCAATAACTAAAATTTCAAATCCTATATAAAGAGGATTAAGATGACGTCAAAAACAATAGAGAGATTATACTGAAAATCATTTTGTTGATTAAGAGAAGAGAATTCATAACTTTCCATCATTCAACTCCAGCTACTACATCACTACTAAAGCCCATAGAATTCTCAACATTAGATCTACATTAAATTCAAAACGAGTTTGAATTTGATCTCATTACTTACTTTTCTCTTTCAATTAAGCTTTAGCTTTCGTACATGTTAGCCTAAATAAGAGGCATTGTTATTGTACATTCATTTTGAAAAAACAAGAGTTAGTTTCTAAGCTCTGTAAAACAAACTTTATGTAAAAGTTTATGCTTAGCTTTGAAAAACTAGTAAGTTATTTGGTAAACTTGAAAACTAATATGTAAGAGTTTTTAGTGAACTTGGAAGACTAGTAAGTTATTGGTGAGCTTGTAAAACCAACAAGTGTTATAATGGAACCTAAGTTCAATAAAGAAGACTAACTCAGAGATGTGGAGTAGGAACCCAGGAAGGGTAGAACCACTATAAAAATCCTGTGCATATATTGTATATTATTATCTCTTTCATTTTAAAGCACATATAGACATTTATTGGCTAAAATTTTTAGAAGCTCAATTCACCCTCCCCCTCTTGAGCTACCATTTAGTTAGGGACCAACAATAAACTTCAAATCTAAAGTTTCAAAACTTCAAGAAATTTATATTTTATTTAAAGCTTTGAATGTTTTATAGTTAATAACATGTCATTTTGAATGCCATGCATATTGAGTTACCTACAAAAATTGAACGTATATTATTCAAAATTGTCTATACATGCTCCAAAATATATACTCTTCGTTGCTTTGCTTATGCACATGATATAAAGTCAAAGAGATTAATCACCCAAATTCTTGTAAATTAAAATTATTTAATCATAAGTAAACCAACCTCATGTCCTTAGACAATCATACATATCTCAGATAAAAAATAAATTGAAAAATCACATTATCTCATATCTGCCCATAGAGGAAGTCACTACTTTGTCTTAAGGATTGTCTAAAGCCACCTGATTTGTTTGATTCCCTAGAGTTTCAACCGTAGAAACCCCTCTTTTAATTTCATCTCAAACTCACCTCTCGCATTTACTTTTGGTGACAAAAATTCCCTTTTTAGAAAAAGGTAATTCAAATCCCCACTATTTCCCTCTTCACTTGTCATCCTCTTGGTGCAATTTTCTTCTACCCATCTCATTGCTAAGAACCCCCAATCTCTTCCATATCAATACCCTAAAACCTCGACTGACAAAAATGGAGAATTCAAGGAATACAGAGGTGACTCCAACATTCACATCTAGCAGAAGAAGAAATAGAGAAGAAATAGAAGAGATGCAACCACCTATAATAACTGCCTCATAAACTAAGGATTCAAAGAAATAGGCTTCTAGAGGTAACCTTTCTAAATGATGAACAAAGGTACCATGAGTTTATGAGCAAGTATGACAAAAGATAAGTGTTGAAAGGAAAGGTTATTGACTTGGATTTCTTTAAAGAAATGAAGATGGAAGTATGCAATTGGTTAAGCTTCTTGGGGTGGAACAAATTCATCAGTTGTAAAGACAAATGTTATTCGAGAATGGTGAAAATAATTTTTTGCTACTATGATCCTAAAGTCGCCCATGATTGAAGTACAAACATTTGAATGGCCAACACCTAGAAGAGAGCTATTTTCATAGCTAATAGGGACAGCCATTGGGGATGATGTGAGAAGTTTAAACCCCAAGCATCTAGATGTGAATCTAAGAGTTGCACGTGATATGCTAAGCAACAACATCTATCCCAAGGTCGAAAGTAGGGATAACATTTTTGAAAGAGATGCAAGGACCCTGTGGGCTTTGAAATATAAGAAGTAACTAGATCTGGCTAAACTATTGTCTGAACAGCTCCATTAAGTTAAATTGTCAGCAAGACATCCTCTGCCTTATGGAATGACAAGAACCAAAATATTAAGAAAGGCAGAAGTAGATTTGTCACATTAAGTACTTGATAAATTTAAATACTCAAACATGGTGAATAAGGTGACATTAAAAAGAATGGGAATATCCATAGTACCAGATGGTACGGTCATAGAGAAAGCAAAAAGGCTAGGATAGCCCAAAAGAATGAGGGAAGAAGAAGAAGAAGAATGGTTTGAATTAGTCTATGATGAAGTCAATTCAATAGTAATAGAAGAAATCAACTCATACATACAAACTAATGAAATAAGAAGAGAAGCTATCATAGAAAAATTTGTGACTAAAATGGTAGATGAGTTGATGCAAAATTATTTCTCTATTGAAGAAAGAATAAGAATAGAAAATGAAGATTCTTCATCATGTGTTAGAATAACATAAAGGGTAAGAGATAAAGAAGAAAGATTAGAGGACCAATATACATTCAATCTCAGTAGCAACAAAAGCAGAGGTAGCAGTTGCATCATCTCCACCTCATAATCCAAAATCATTCAAACCAACTCACTTAGCTCCACCAACTCATCCCACTTCACAAGACCTAGAGAGAAGACTCATGAATATCAAAAGATTCTTTTCAACTCTCAATATTAGGATGGATTCAATGGATCAGAAACTAGATACTCTAATCTCCTCAACTAAATCCATTAGAAGTCAAACACAATCTTCTCAATCCTCTCCAAAATTCTCTCTAGTCCATAAAGCCAGACCTATTTCACCAATCAAGTCTACCCATTCCTCAATTACCCCTTCACTCTATAACTCCTATCACTCACCTTCTGTTCACATAACTCATAATTCTTCAATCTCTACATCTTCCTCACTTTCATCTTCATCGAAGTCGGCTAAAGCACTCTTTGATTCAGAAATACCTCTCACTCAAATTCTTAAATCTATAAAAACCACCTTAAAGAAAACACTCATCTTTCATTAAGCATCCCCCATAGTGCTACTCATCCTCATTATTCCATTACTAGAACTAGAAAATTCACTCTTGTTGATAAAGTAAAAGACTTTTACATTCCTTTCAAATAGAAAAATCTTATCTTTCTTCTACAAAAGATCCTCAAAAATTTATACCCCCTGATATCTCCATTCCACCACCAATAAAACTTAACAAGAAGATAAGATTAACAGAAGAAGAAATTGAGCACAAACAAAGAATAAATGAATGTACTTACTCTAAATTCAAAGCTCAAAAAGCAAGTTTTAGTAATTTGGATCTTCCATTCCCACACTTTGATACCCTGAATTCATAATTTGATACCTTGAATTCATAAAACTCAACATTAACATCATTAAGAGGCCTCTTCCTAAAAACTTCTAGCTAGATCTTCCAAACATAGATGAATTTGTTGATGACTTCATATTAAATTTTCAGGGACCATCATCATCATATTCCACCCACACTCCTCCTCAAACAAATAATCTCATATTTGTTAAGTCAACTTTGAGAGTATCACCTCACATTGTTCTTGAAGCATCTGACCCTAATTTTTTCTATCTCCCATATGATTTATATTGATAGTGCAAGTTTATGTAGATCAATGCATATTTTGCTAGCTTACCTTCTCCCTTTCCTAAATTTGATAATCCAAACTATTTAGAGGTTAAGGGTACTTGAGCCTAAAAGAATTATTTACACAAGATTTGGGATTTCACCATCCATCTGAATAATTTCTTCCTCCAAAGCCTCTTCTTCCAAGTCAACACCTCCTCTCCTTGCTTTAGCCAATCCTCTTTCTTCCTCAATATTCAAAATTCCAATCACTAGAACCAAGAAATCCATTTCTAAACCTTCAAAAGTTGATGAACCCTCAAAAAATTATAGATATGTTAACCCTATTCTTATAGGTTGCACTCTATACAAAAGAAGGATGGTAGCCAATGCTTAAGGAAAACCTCTTTCTTATCCATATTTAGCAGATCCTAAATTTTGAGTTTGACTCAAGGTTGTCAGCTACAAGGAAACCACTATACAACCTAAGGATAATGTTTAGACTATTGATATTTTGATTTTGTCTTGTATATTTATCTTGCACACCAATGAAGTATGCATTCTCAAATAATGCTTAAATATTCTCAGTTTATAGCTTTCCCATGTTACTTGAATATTATTCCTTAGAAATTATTTATCTTTTTGATTTTGACAAAAAGAGGGACAAATATAATAATACTTGAGTGAAAATAGAACAATACTGAGTAAAAACATATAGTATCTACTTAGGGGGAGCCACATGAGCTAAAACTTAAAATAAAACTTAAAAATGGTATAGGAGAAGCTTGATGAGATAAAATAAAAATTGTGTACTAATTCAAGGGGAATCATAATATAATTATCCTTGCATAAATTTCATGAATAATTTTACTCTCTTAAAAGGTATTTCACTCAAATGTTTTGTCATCATCAAAAGGGGGAGAATGTTGAAAAAATGGTGTATATGGAAAATAGTCAAGTTTTGATGATGAGCAATAGCATATAAGTGAATATTTATGGTACTGAAAATTATGTTCTCAAGCATTGCAGAAACATATATAGATATACAAGAAAATAATTCAAATACAGAGAATATATCAGCAAGCAAAATCCATTGACTGAAAGAAAACAAGAATGCTTAGAAATATGATACTGAAACTTTGAAAAGATGCCACAAAGTACATTTGTAGCCATGATGTTCAAGCATCAATGACTACAAGAATAAATCTCCTATAGACGATCAGTATCAGTTAGCATCTGCCTTGGGTAAACTCAAACAAATCATTCCATCGACAAGTTAGATAAATTACTTATACTCAACATCTGTCCATAACACAAAGATGAATTCAATTTACAAAAAGCAAAGATAAAATGGTACTGAACTCAAACAAATGAAGAACTAAAATGGAGTCAAATTATTCAAGCATTTGTCTTTTGTTTAAATTCTATCTAAAATTGAAGAAGATCAAGAAACTTGTCTACAATCTTCTATACAAAATATAGAATATGAAGTAGAAGCCGCATAGCAGCTACAGAAGAACAACTTTGTCTGTCATCTTCATTTGCAAGTTTGCCTACAACATGCAACAGACAAACCATTAGACAACCGCTAAAGAAATGATTCATCTATGCCTTAATGATTCATCAGTTACTTTTAACAAATAACCCATCAGAGGAATGACTTGTTGGTCCCATTCAAATGGTGACTCAAGAAGGGGGGTGAATTACTTTTTAAAAATTTTTGACCAAATACGATCTATAGTGCAAATATATGAAAGACATGAATAGCACAATGCACTTAGATAGGAATTTTATACTGGTTCGGCCATTCACTTGGGTTCCTACTCCACTTCTCTAAGTTAGACTTCTTTGCTAAACTCAAGTTCCACTAACACCTTCTTTGATTGATATAGTTCTGATCAAACAAATACAGTTCTTGGTTTCCAAGCTCACCAACTAACTTTTACAAATTCTAAGCTAGTATCCTACTTGCTTATAATATTCAAAAGAAAGTCCTTGACTTGCAAAACTATGTAGAAATAAATAAATGCATACAAATATTAATGCCTCTATCAGGCTAATTTTTTATGAAGTTTAGAAGCAATAAACAAAGTTAATATAACAATAAAGTAGTAGGATTTAATCTCTAAAGTAGTTGAACAAATGGCTTTGAATGCTTCTTAGAGTGAGGTGTAGTGGAGTTGAACTCATGGAAGAAAACTTTAAAAGCTTAGTAAATGCTCTCTTTTTATCTTTCAAGTAATCTATCTTATCTTCATTCTCACTTAACTTCTTCTATATTCAAACCTTTGAATTTCTCTACTGTGGTAGCTGAGAATCATTTAATGCAAAGAAACATTCGAATTTATGACCATTGAGCCTTTCAGTCTGGTTTTGGAGTCTATGATTTTGCATCAAATCCTCTAAGTTTTAAGTGATAGGAAATTTCTCGCAGTGTTCACACGTCGCCATTTCTTTGGATGCTCCAAAGTAGGCTTTTGGTTCCTCCGAAGTGGCACGACACCAATGACTCACTTATGGATTATAGGGGTTGACTCCGAAAGAGTTCTTTATCTCTAAAGAACTTAACCTATGACTCTGAGGCATTTCTTTGCTGACTTTGATGAGTTGTGTTAGCTCCAAAAGTTGTTTCGTTAACTCTGAAGCTCTAGACATTGTCTTCGAAGCACATTGTTGTCTCCGAAGTGCTTCACTCACTCTGAAGTTTTGAGATCATGACTTTGGAGTGCTTCAAATGACTACAAAGGTTATGAGCTTGTGACTCTAAAGTAATTCAATCACTATGAAGTTATTTTCTTTTATCACCTAAGTGATCTAGTGGCTCTGAAAAGCTTGTCTTGGCTCTAAGGCATTTTTGCTGATTTTGAAGCTTATGACTTCGTAACTCCAAAGAAATTTCCCTCTTTCTATGAAATACTGCATTGGCTCCGAAGTGTTACCCTTTTATCTCCGAAGTGCTTGAGCAACTTTGAAGGGATAAAATTATAAACCCAAAGTTGACTCCGAAGTTCTCTTAATGACTATGAACTTCTGTTTTCTTCTTTTAAGTATATTTTTGAATTATATAACTAATTCTCTTGAACATTTACTTGGTTTCTTCCTTTAAACATCATGAAGATTATTCTCAAGATTACTTTGAAAAATGTTTCTGTAAGAATACTTGAGAATAAATTGTTAGTACCTTAATGTTTTACTCATGTCTTTGCTCATCATCAAAATATGGTTGGTTAAGAATGTTCATCATCAAAATCGAGCTAGAAAAGAGTACACTCAACATGACTAAAAAGAGGATTCATCTATCACTTACGATCGACAAACCAACAGATAAACAATTAGAAAGACTTTGTCTGTGGCCTCAACTTTGTTTGCAAATCTCTAGAAACAAATAACAGACAAAGTCAATTTGTCTACCTTGAAGAAGCCTTGTCTGTGCTAACAAGAGTTATATATTACTTACAATATACAAACGAATAGACAAAGCTACTTCTTCTGATGAAAGAAAATTTTATCTGGTAAAAGAAACTTCATCTACTAAGATAACTTCATCTGAAGAAAAATAAAGAGAAGAAATTAGTCTATGCTTCTACAATTCATTTTTTGCTTACAACAAAAAACTAGAAGATGATGTTAAATACTGCAACAATCTTAGATAAATTTACCAAGGTGAAGTTATCTATTATGTGGATCTGCTCAAAGCCAATTTGTTTGCTACTTACAAGAGATAATCTAGGACTTGATCAAACAAAAGTCCTTAGATAAACTTTGGCTGAATTTCTATGGCATATCATGGTGAGTAGAAGCCACTTGTGCTAGACATTGCTGACTGCACTCTCTGGTCAAACTTTAATTTGAAGCAAACTTTATTACACAAACTGGACAAATAAAGCTTAGCTAAATATGGAAAGAAATTCAAAGGAAAGCAGTCTTCATGCTAAAAAAGGTTTCAACTTTCAAAGGCTACATCCCTTTAGACTTCATCAGCGTCTTTCCAAGACAATGAAAGAATCAGTCATGTAGAAAAGTCTTTATTCAATGTTTGCCAAAACTAGAAAGGCATCTTCTTCAAGGATGGTAATGCAGGCTTTCCAGCTACAATGAATTTATCAAGAAGAAAGCCTTTCAATGGGAGATAATTTAGAATGGTCATTAACATTCAAAGAAAGCCAACTACCTTCAACAAACAGAAATTTTTGAAGCAATATAATGGTAGTAGAATGTCAACGAAGAAGGTTGAGGAAGTTGAGAGAAATATAAGAATGGAGCTTAAATGAGTAACATCTGTAAATTAGACTATGCTTCCTCCAAGATAATCAATCTCCATTATTGTGATAGATGAAGAGTCATAAAGATCTATCTTAATCATATTTCTATAGTATTGATATCTGATGTGCTTCAATGAGATATCATTTTATATGCACTTATTCTATGTACAAATCAGCTTAGTAAAAGAGGCAATATAATGTACAAAATGAGTGATGTTAATTAGCTATGAGAGTTAGTGGTGAGCCAGAAAAATCCACATTGAACGAGTTGTTGGCAAGATGTAGAAAACCAACAAGTTTGTTGGTGATCTTCGAAACTAGTGAATTTTCAAGTGAGCTCATGAAAACTAGAAGAGTGTGTTGGGAGCACTATGTTTATGCCCCCTAGAGCTGGAATTCAAAAGAGTACTAGGAACACTATTTATACCCCTAGAGCTATAATCTAGAAGAGTGTTGGGAGCACTTGTGTATTTTCATTGAATGTGATATAGTTGAACCCAAGGCACAATGAGTATGTGCTCTTGGAAGAGTGGATGTAGGGATGGGGTTCCCGAACAACTATAAAAATTGACGTGTATTGTCTGCTTGATTTCTTTACTTTGCATGTATTTGTTTCATTATTATACTTAACATATCATTACACACAAAATCATCTGCTTGAATTAAAAATGGCTGAGAGAAGTTCAATCTAGAAGTGAAGCAGTCACTATGACTAAACGAACCGATATTAAAAATCATATATGCGTTGCATCACTGCTTCAACTTAGTTCGTTAATATTTATTTGGTCATAATATTTATATGCTCAATTCACCCCTTCCCTCTTGAGTTATCCATTACACAGGACCAACACTTGGTGCACAAGTTAATGCCCCTTGGAGCAAAAATCTAGAAGAGTGCAAAGGTATTGAGTTTATACCACTTAGAGCTGATATAGAAGAGTATTAGGTGCGCTGTTGTATTTTCATTATATGAAACAGCGGAACCCAAGGCACAAGGGGTGTGCTCTTGAAAGAGGGGAGTAGGGAGGGTTGCCTGAACCTATAAAAATTGTGTCTCTTTTGAGTGATTGCTTTACTTTCATTGCGCTTTACTATTTTATTATTTATTTTATATGGCATAGCACACAAGCATAAAAAGAGAAAAAATTATCTAAGAGGGATTAAGCAACAAATTTTTTTAAACCTAATTCACCCCTTCCCTCTTAAGTTTACCCAGTCTAGGCGACTCAATATCCCCAACCTTTGATTCCACTAATAAAGTTTTGAATCATACCTCCTTTGGTTTTTTGAGATTACTACAAAGAAACTCCTAATAAACATAAATGTACAAAGAAGTGCCTCTATCTAGGCTAAGGTGTACACACAATTAAGATCAAATGTAAAAAATAAACAATATATATTTTAGTGTTTTATTCCCTTCTTGAGATAAGAATGATGTAGAGTTAAGTGAGTTGATCTTTAAAGCGCCTTGGAGTTAATGCACTTTTGACATTTGAATGGATTTCTTATGATTGATTTGTATTTAGTCATGGAACCCTCAAACATCATCTTTTCTTCTTCAATGGATGTTCTATTTATAGATTTTGAAGAGGCTTTTCAGTCTTTGGAAGAAGACCATTGAGACCTAGCCATTAGAATGCCATGTTGATTTCTGATTGTTAAAACAACAAGTTTTTTAGACCTCTGAAGGTTGAGGCTATCATCTAAAAATCATTGTAGCAATGTAGTGTAGCAATTACTGTAGCACACGGTAAGACAGTGCCTTATTCGGAATAATATAAAAGATAAGAATTTTAATGAGTTTATATTTATCATAAAATTAATTAAAATTTAGTGGTTCAAATAACTCTTCAATAAAAATAATTATTATAATTTTTAATAAATATATTTTTTAGACACAATAAATGGGATAAAATCATTTGGGTAGGCCTAAATGTGGAACTACTTCTAAGGGATCAAACCTAAAAAGTGATAGCCAAAATGGATTTAACAAAAGGCCTTGAATCAACGATTAATATTATCTGACTTGTCTAATTGATAGTGCATGAAGCCGAATTGATTGGATGAGTAGGATTTTGGAGACAGGCATCATGTGATAGAGAACTGACTTGATTCTATAGGCTAGTGACAATGACCCAGTGAGAAACCGTTTACACTTAAAATATAATTTTCTCGAGGACGCCTATTGGAACACCAAAATATCAAGCCAACCGAACCATTTTGGAAAATGATTTCAATAGCCCATCAACACCATCAATTTCTTCAATTTCCCCATTCTCACCATCATCACCAACACTGCCTCTATCGTCAAATCCTAGATCTTTAACATCCTTTGCATTCATAGTTGCCACCTCCACCAACTCATCATCTGCCTCGAGATCGAGTGGTGGCCCATGTTTCAGTGCAACATCACTGCTTGTGTTACTGTCCTCCAACTCTGCATCGGCTTTTGCTGCCTCTCATTTTCCATTTCATCCATGCCAACATTGTTCCTCAATCACTCCTTGATTTCCTTAGAGACAATGATTTCAACTTCGTCAGCATCAAGGAGGACATTGATAAGCTGCAGAGGACGCTGGAGCTAGTGAATAGCTATTGGCACCAGAGCTATCTCTACTTCCTCACAATAAGATAAAGCATTGTCTACCAGTTCCACTAGGTGTAGGCTGAGATTAACCATTCATGAAGAGCCTATCATTGTCGATGGGTATTGAATCCAAGAACATCCAGAAGCTATTGAATAGAATCATTGGAGATTATCAATCTTAACAATCCAACAAAGTCACGTAGATACAAAAGAAAGGGGTCAGCCAAATGGCTCGATCGAAAACACGGTTGAATGATTCACGCAAGCAGGCAGTAGCGTCTGTGATCATGCAGGCAGAGAGCTATCTAAGTGGGTCAAGCAAACATGATAAATGCTGGTTGATGAGGTCCCAAGTTTCAAAACACCCTTAACATGCAAGAAGTTTTACGACTAGGCAGCACAGACATTTACAGCCAATAGATCGCGTAGGCAGCAACGCTTATATCCAGCAAAGTTGTGTAGACAATGCTGTAAAGCCAGCAGGAGGCTTGCACAGTCAAACAATAAAATGCCAAGTCACACAGGTGGCATGTAGGCGAGATGAAACCTTGCAAGCAAACATAGTGCAAACAGGCTATCCACCGCAGACAGGGTATCCCAAAACTGCACAGTCCAAGCATTATCCATTAGATAATGTCTTTGCCTGCAGGAGCTAGATATCTATCTCCTTCATTCGCGTAGGAGGGGTTATTGAACTTTGGCTTATCTACGCAGATTTTCCACAGCAACTCCATTGCAAAGGCGGGAGTGCCTTTAACAAACATTGTCTACACAAGTAAGACACCCACACCCTTTGACTGTTGGATATGGTTATTGCCCATGTAGCTAAAATAATTCCCAAACTACGCAAGCATAGTTTTTAACCTTACCTATGTAGGTAGGGTGCTAAAAAAAGTGCAACAGACCAACATATTCAACCTGCATAGTTAGGTCGGCAGGTGGACAGTAGGTTAAGAGATCAAAGTTTACATAACTAACTCATGGTGATTGCCGAATGGAGAAGAAGAAGAGTAAATCTCCCAAGGATCTTTTCTGTATGCAATGTGATGGGGATTGGTAGAAGTGATGCATGATGGATTTCTTTAGATTTCTTTATGATAGCAACTTTATGCTTATGGTTGAAATTTTCTTAGATATTTAAAGTGTGGTCCCACCATTCCATCATATGTATATTCATGTTCGTGGAAGAACATGAGCTAGCTGATTTCATGTTTGTTATAAGCAAAGTCAAATGATGTGGCATACGTCCCCATCACTTTGACTTTAGAAGCCACTAATTTAATTGTTGATTGTGAAAGTGGCATGAGAATGTGAATGAATTAAAGAGAAGGCTTACAGGAGATTGACAAAATTTTATTCCAATTTGCATAAAATATAGAAAAGAGTGCACTATTTGAAGTTCATTTTAATCATGGGCACATCAAATATGCATTTTCTAATTAAATTGTATGGTATCTACTTAGTTATGTATGCAATTAATTAAAATTAATGGTATAAAATACCACTTTAATTGATGTAATTGGGGGAAATATATATTTTTTATCCTTGCATGGAAATTTTGTCGATAAGAAAGCCCCCAATGGTGAAGTTAACATGCCCAAAATGCAGGGTAAAGTTGGCGTTCCCAAAATGCCCACATTGGTGAAGCCAGAATCCCCAAAATGCCCCAAATGGTGATGCTGGGCTCATTTCCAAGAATTCCCAAAATGCCTCAAATGGTGAAGCTGCGAAATGCCCCAAATAGTGAAGCTGGGTTCATTTCCAAAAATGTCCCTGATGTTGAAGCTTATATTCCAAAAATGCCCCCATGGTAAAACTAATATTCCTAAACTACTCCCAGAGGTGAAGCTGGACCTCAAGCCTATAAATACCCCTCTCAATGTCTTTAAAGGATATAAAATTTTTTCTAGAGGAGCTTGGAGGAGTATTCAAGAGGCAGGTGCCTCCCTTGACACCAATGTCCTTTGGTCACTGGTAATTTCTCTAGTGCCTAAGAGCACTCTGCCACGGTGCTACCAAGGTAAACACATGGGTCCCACCTATTAAACACCACTTCCCAATTCATTTAAAAACTTAAGTTTAGGATCGGGTCACCAAGTTAAACCTTAGCAAACAACACTCGCCAAGTCATTCAAAAGCCTAAGTCCAGGACCTAGTTGCTAAGTTATGACTCACCAAGTCACTAGTCCCGACTCGTTGAGTCACTAAGTTATGACTCATAAGGTCAAACCTTAGCAAACACCATTCACTCAGTCACCCAAAGCCTAAGTCTAGGACCAAGTTACTGAGTCATGACTCACCGAGTTACACCTTAATAAATATCATTCATCAAAATAGTCAAATCCAATCAACCTGCCCTACTCTTTCTAAGTTTCTCACTGATAATTGAGAGAGACGAGCTAAACTCAATTAACCTGGCCTACTCTTCCTAAGCTTCTCATGGGGAATGTGAGAAATCTGAACCAAACCTAGGTCACCTGTTTCTTGTGGTCTCTTTCTAGTCTAAACATAATAGAGATTACCTAGTTCTGAGTCCTTTTGGGATATACCAATTAGGTCATAAATCACCTATTATTTCTATGGTTTCTTATAGTCTAAATAATAGAAATCACATCATCTTGATTCCATCTAGGACAAACTGATGAGAATGCAAAATGTCATATTTTATTCTCCTAATACTTCATCTTTTGCACCTATTTGATTCCTAAATAT
>JAYJMB010067973.1:3485-18879 GCA_036873735.1 Pouteria campechiana
TCTCTCTCTCTCTCTCTCTCTCTCTTCTCTCTTTGACTTGGGCTAATGTAAGACCACTAGCCCAAGTGCTAGTCCTTGCTAGTTGGATCTGTGTGCTAGTAGTCTTACTCTCATGTTTTAACCCTTTCTAATACCTAGTTAGCCCAAGAATATATTTTTGGCTTTATTTATTAGTTTTAGACCTATTTGTAGAGAAAAGAATCATTTTTGGATGATAAAATTATGTTTTTCATGAATTTGTGCAATCTATATTATGAGTTAGCTTTGTGAGTTAACTTAATGAATTACAAGAATAATACTATGTGGAATTGAGATGAATTAGTATCTACGTGGTTCTAAATGTTGGTATATGATTATTTTACTTGACCTACAAAGTCTCTTTTGATATTTTTGCATTATTGTCATGCAAGCATCATTTCTCTCTCTCTCTCTATACACACACACACACACATATATATATATGTATGTATATATGTATGTATATATATATATATGCTTGTTATTTTGACTTAATGACTTTTTTGGGTTAGAGATATTGCATATCATTGAACATCTACTTTGCATAAGTGGATATGTTGTTCAACCTCATAAGTTGATGGTAGTCTTCATTTTTGTTTCTCCACAGATGCTATTTATGCTAGAAGGGTTGCCTTGATTATTGGAAGATCATGCACCTTCAGGTCATGAGGGTTAGGGGCACAACTTAGGTTGGTTTGATTTGATTTTTGGTTAACCATATCTTAACCTAAGTTAGATCAGTTCGAGGTTGGCCTACCCTACCTTTTCTAAGATTAGGTTGATTCAGTTCTTGGTCAAAATTGGTTCTTTCAAAGTTTAACTCAATCAAATTATTAACTAATTATATATTCCTAGTTATATAATCCATGTATCCACAAAACATCATCACCCATCATAAGTACAAAGGTAGAGACAATTAGTAACTTGCTAAAGAAAAGAATAAAGAAAAATACTTAATTACATGAATAGATTGCTGTACTACTTGAGAATTGTAAAGTTTATCATATATCTTTTTGATAGAGATTTAAATGCATAATTCTTCAATATCAATTATGTATTTTCCTTATGGTCCTAAACAATATCAATGTAGATGCATGAAATGAAGTGAGTTTTAATATTCTATATACAACCTGCCAACAAACATATTAGAACCCATTGACCTTTAAAGCATAAATGCGTATACCATATAATGGTGTGAAATATATACACAACCATGAAAATGATTCAAGTTGTATTAGTTTGCTAGCTTTTTAGTATTTTTTTTTAATAATTCATGCAAGTTGATTAAGTTCGAATACCCAATGCATTGAATTGAATCTACCTTGAAAATGAATGTGAGTTAGGAAGGTGGAAATGAACCTATCAATGGGTAAAAAAGGTGGAACAAAACTGGCAAAAAAAAAAAAAAGTTTTGCTTCGATTTGTAGGAACACAAACCAAGTTGCACCCCTAGTAAAGGTTGTATGTTGTGATGCATCATCCATACATAAGAAGACTCATGTGTAGGCAAGATGAATTGTGCATGCACTATTTTGTATATGTTGGATTATGCATATATTATTTTCCCCTTTTGCTTGCCTCTTTTGCTTGATGAGTTCTCTTGAACTCACTCTATTTTAGGGATAGGTATAATGTTAACACTAGAGAATACTTTTTAGATACTTATTATTGCTATTTTTTGGTTTTATCATTGATCAAACATTATCATTTATGTTGTAATAAATTGAAATTTGAGTTGATTTATGAGAATCTTGTCTTTATTATGCATTTTTACTATGATTAGTATTATATTTTATCTAGCATTACAAGTTTTGGATTTACATCTGAGACTAGGGTGGTGGTATGGAACACTACCCTAGGTCTGAGTCATTACAATGCCACTATTATATATTGATTTTCCTTTCAAAGTATATTTAAAATCTAATATATCTATTTTAGAATCTTGCATAAGGCATTAATTTTTATGAACACGTGGATAGCAAGGAAGTAGGCATTGTAAGTCATGAAAGGGCTGAAAGACGCTTCGAGTAGAGTAGAAAAAACTCATGTAAAGGGTTGAAAATGACCTAAGATATCCATCAGGCTTGGTTTGTCATATAGCATGGCATGATCATGATGACATTGGGTGAAGATTATAAAAAGAAATGAATTACTTTTTTTATGACAGTTTTGTTAGAAATCTGATTTGGATTTGAAAATTGAGTTGAATTAAGATTTAAATGAAATTTGTGTTTTTGTCCTTGGACTAAAAAGTGTTGAAAATAAATTTAAAATAAGTATATATTTTTTACTGAGCCTTCCAAGATTATAATTTTTTTTTATATCCTCAAGATGAAAGTAAGTAAAGAGATTCCCAGTAAATGATGACAAAATGAGATGAATGTAGAACCTAAGTTTATAGACGATATTGAAATATGAACTGAAGAATGAAATGATATGTTTAATTGGTTAGTGTAAATTTATAATTATATAAATGAATCAATAGTATGTAAGATTGACATAGTCGTATCTTTTTTATTTAGTCATGTTTCTTATTATTCTCAATCTTTGATTCTAAAAGCTATAGATTAAAGTACCTGGATGGAAGTATACTTCTAACTAAGGTGCCACATGAGTGGAATGTATAGAGGGATGCTCAACAGACCCTAGGCGTCGCAAGATCTCATTAAGGTGTTTATTGACATCTCTTTCTCCCTAATGACACGCAAATTTCATTGAAAGCCGGGTTGGTAATTGACAAAAAATTAGAGATAAAAGAAGTAAAATTTTTAAATAAGGAAAAAATGAACAATTAATGTGGTATCACGCGAGACAATGATTGAAAAATGAATAAAAATAAAATAGAAAGACCTTTTAAATAGATAAGATTTGACGTAATGTTAAAAACATTAGTAATAATAATAAAAATATTAGAATATTTGGGTAACTAAAATGTCACATCATATTAAATAGAATAAAAAACGATGAGAAAAAGGAAGAGAAACTAATCCACCACCTTTCCCAATTTCCAAAAGGGCCTTAAAAGGATTCAGTAAGTTGTCTTTCTGCTTTGGTTTGCATTCTTGGGATTATTTCCTCTTCACTTGCAACAAACGAAGTGGCATGCTATCTTTCACGCTTGAGTTATAGTCTTTTTTTTTTTTTTTGTTGTCGTCTAGGATCTAAAATCTACCATGGTTACTTGAAAAAATAAATAAATAATAAAAACTAGTTCCTTGATAACAACTTTATAGCAAGAATGGATATGTACCTGAATCTCTCTAGTTGACACGACTGCCTCTGGTGCCCCATAATTGCATTTTTTATAGCGCTCAAGGGTCTTGAACATGCTGCATATCATTAAAAAAAAAAAAAAACAAGAATTGCAAATTTGAGGGTGCAACTTTGGTAAAGATAATAATATAAAAGGCAAGAACTGGTGTTGTACATGCGCCTGCATGCATGTTTGTATTTATTTATTTTTCATTTTGTATGTTTCTTTCAATGGTACATGCATTCGGGGTTGCATCTTAAAACAGTTTGTGCATGCATCTGTCACTGGCGATGTTCGCTTGTTCCCTTATTTCTCTCTTTGAATGCACTGAATGGCATTAAATGGCCCATGCCCTTCCGATATTTCTGTCTGCGCTCAAAATGAAATACCTTAGTACAAAAAACCTGCTAAATTGAATATAGCTCGTGGCTTTTGCCAATGATGGGGACCTGAATCACCTGATGCAGCCTCTTCTTTTTAGCAGTCATTTTCAAATGTTCCCATCACTTATCTTTTAGCCTGGTGCAAGAAATCATGTGCCTACTATGAACAAAGGGCTTTTAGTTAAGGATGATTAGATACTGAGAGACAGAATAATTATTGCCTTAATTCGTTGAATGGCATCCAGCATGAGATCATTGGATTGCATTAAGTCAAAATTTAAGTGAGTGGTGTAGCCGATGGATACTGTTGTAAGATTAGGATATCTTTACTCAAAGAAGCCTTAGAAAAGATTAGAATTGGAAGTCCTTGAGCCTAATAATCTTAACAGTTGAAGTTTGAAGGATCATGATAATATTGATATGATTTGGCTAATGAAATCGTTGACAAAATAATGAAGTCAAAAGAGAATTCCCAGTGAGTGGAAGAAAGCACTAGTTTACTAATTTAAAAGAATAATGGAGATACGCAAAGTCATCAATACTATAGTGGGAAAAAATTATGATTTACACCAGAAATTTCGAGAAAAAATACAGAATAAATGGAACTTAACACATGATACAAAATACGAGAAAATTAGTTTGCATTCGGCAAGGTCAACTATGAAGCCTATATTCTAGTTTGGGCGATCAACCAAAAATATGAGAATAAAAGGGGGATCTCCAGGTAGATTTTGTTGATCTAGTGGATATGATGGGGTTCCCTAAAAGTTGACAGGTATTGGAAAAGAAAAGAATCCCAAGTAAATAGATTGATATCAACAAGGATATACAATAGAGTGACAAATTATGATCACCACACTACATTTTAGCCGAGATTCATCATCGAACTTATATTACGTTACATTGATATGAACCCGCATATTCACAAAACCAGACAAACTTGAATTTTAGAATTAGGGAAATAAAATTCAAGCGTATGGAGCATAACATTAACAAAAATATGTAAGAATATAAGTCGAAGAAAGAGCCTCGATGACGATTTGCGGTTTATTGCATTGGTAGTTAAATGCAAGTAAAGAGATGGATGAGAACATTTACATGGAACTTAATCTGTATGGAAGAAATAATTACATTAGGAGTTTTATACATTCGCAAGGGCCTATTAGAATAAAAGAAATATTTTAAAGGGTGATTATAAGACGAGTTATATTTGATGGAGTAAAATGGCAACTAAGATTCAACATAGCCATAAGGTCACCATAGTCAAATGAGGATGTTTAGATGATAACTCAATTACGAAATACTTGTATAGAGTTTATTTGAACTACATTCCTTTATACTCCTTCCAATGTAATGTGACACTAGCAATTTTCAATAATTTTTTTATCCTCGTTACTTATATTCCAATCTTTATATCTTACATTTTCATACAAAGTCTATTTTGCTAACATAATCCCAATTTTGTTAACTACAACATATGCTTCAAATATATTTTTCTAATACGCCTGTCAAATACACTCTATTCAAAATTATCCTACTTATTATTGAATAAAATTATGAAGCTTCGGGAAAGATTAATTGATTAGAGGTTAAGTATAAAATAGATGTTTTGAGAAATTAATTTGGTTTTCTTCCAAAAAATCAACTAATGAAATTATTTTTTCAGATAATAAATGATATAGTAAAAAAAATAAGATTAGTACATAGCTTTTATTGATTTAGAAAAATATATATGATAGAATTTTTAACAAAATTATTAAAACTTGTATTAAGAAAGTTACTAATACATATATCAATATTATCTAGGATATACAAGATAAAACTATAACAAATGTGATAAACATTTAACACATTTGTAAGGAAACAAGTAAGTATTTTATGATGAACGGTCTACATGTGGGTTCAATTGTAAGTCTTATCATTTTTCTTTAGTAATAGATAAGTTCGCTAGACATTTAGAAGAAGAGATACCTAGATATATGTTATTTGATCATAACATAATTTTAACAAATGAGATAAGAGATCATGGAAGGATATTCCACCACTCATCTTCCATATTTTGATATATCCAGTTATGCACAATGAAAGAGGAGGTTGGAAATAAATCTTATAGTCAATGACATTAAGCTTTGAAAGATTATCTTTATTAGCAAAAATGAGGATGAAGAGAGAGCAAGGCAAAAAAATATCAAGGTAATTAATGCTTTACTTCATGCTCTTTGCCACCATCTACAAATATGTCTTTACTTGGAAACATGCAAAACAAATGATGGACAACTTAAAGGCATTTTCTAAAGGGCAAGTTAACTTGCACTCAAATGAAACTAACGATGTTATTGAAATTGATTTGAGTGCAGGAGATAGAAAACCAATAATAAAAAGAAGACTTGCAAGTTGAAGAATCCCTATAGGTTAACAAGGTGAAACGTTCAAAATAAGAAGAAATTGCAGGACCTTAAACTAAAAACAAAGAGTAAAAGATTGAAGACATTGAAGAGATTTAATCAATTAAGGAATCCTCATAGGTTAAATGGGAGCAACTTGAAAAGGAAAGAAATGATAAAGAAGAAAAACAAATTGAAAGAATTGAGAAAAATGCTACAGAAAAAGAGAGAAAAAAAGCTAACAAGGAAGAAAGAAAAAGAAAAAGAAAAAGAGGGCTAACAACAAGGACAAAAAAGAAGAAGAAGAAGTGTTCTTCCTTCGAAAGCATTAATGATCCCTTCTCATCAAGAAGTTATAAATTGAAGAAAGAAGATGAAGAAAAGAAGAATTATCAAGCTCCACCAAAAGATACGTAGCTTCTCATAATCTGCATCTAAAATATTACTTGTTTGCCTTTAATATCATTTCATTTGTATGTGAATAAGATATTTAAGTTTAGATTACATTAGAAGAACTTAAAACACATAAATCCATGATACAAAACTAAACCATAAAGAAAAAATCTTAGAAACCAGTAGAAATGAGGAAACAATGTATTATTTAAAACTTTAAAATGTTGTGCAATCACGAGTCAATGATAAAAATGTCAATATATGAATGAATGATCTTGCTCTAATTGATTGAAAACTCATATTTGATTCATTATTAATGAAAAATGGTTATTCTAACATATTGTCATTTGAAGCTTTCAAAAAAGTCAGTTCTCAATCACATGATGTAATTCATAAATATGCTAGTTCAAAGAATTGAATGTTGTTTATGATTAGTGTTTGTCTTGGTTTACGATTTGCTTTAATTCTTGATAAATTTAATTTAATACAGATGAAAATTAGCAAAAAATAGGTGCTACATTTATGAAACTTAGGATGATAAAATTTTCATATAAGAAGTAAATAATCTAAGTAGTGAATGATTTTTTCAAAATAATAAAGTATATTTTGGCATATTTTATTATCATCATTGCATACATAAAGCCTTAAATGAATTTGAACAGGCTTCTAAAGTCTTGGTATAATACGCTTTATCATTTTTTGAGCAACCTAGATTTTCAAAAGCATACTATCCTATGTTAAAGAGAAATTGCACTGATTAAATTTTAGCATAAGTCCACATTTGCTTGAATCTACTAATGAAAAAAAGGTGTAAAAATTTCTTAAGTATATACAGGAAAAGCTTAAAATGAGCACATAGAAGAAGAGGAACAATGAGAAATCAAAATCATTTCTTTACTCTCAAATTCAAGCTAAAACATGAAAAATAAGTGCTGAATAAAAAGTCAAGATTGACATCATCAAGTATGAGCTCAACTACAAGAAATGAGAAAAGAGGTGATAAAGGAAATAAGTCTGCCAAACTTGAAATATTTAATTAATAAGTACACAAAAAGAATATGTATTGCATAACTACACATTTTTTGAATATGTTGAAATATATGACTTAATGTATATACCAAGTATGAATGAAATTGATTAAACATTAACATTATTACAATCCTAAGGCATATGTTAAACCTATTTTGGAAACATTACAATTTAAGGTCTCGAATAGGTATTTCATTACTAGTCAGACTTTCTATAATTATCATCATGACTTGATATCTTATGATTGTAATAATCAAGATAATAATTCAAATCTTTAGTGAATGTTTAAAGTCATACTCATGTCATAAATTATTACATCCTATACACTATTATTATTCATGATCATGATATCTATAAAATTGTTTAAGCATGTATAAGTTGAAATCATATGATAAGAAAATTTTGATGATTTGAACTATTAAGTGTATAATACGAAATATGTGTTTCTGATAATGAATGCTAAAAATTGTTTGTTTGACATATGCAAAAATTGATTGAATTGATATGTGAATGAAGGGAAAAATGTTTAATGATTAAGGGGGTACAATATATTAGAAATTAAAAATTAGAACTTGATTTGGGAGCGAAGACACCTAGTCCCCAAGTGCCTACAAGCTAGCCGCTTGGCATTTCGAAAGGGTAAAATCTGGCACGTCGATTCATCTCCATTTCTACGATGTTCATCTTTCCTAGCCTTAGTAGTGTAACTTAGGTTGGGTTAACCCAAACCCACTCGACCCAACCCAACATTTTTTAGGGTTTGGGTTGATGACAATCTAAAACCAAATTCTAATTCAAGTTAACCTGAACCCGAATTCTTAATTTGGGTTGGGTTTGGGTTGATGACAACCCAACCTGAAACCCGCCCGAGTTACATATAATTAGTTACAAAACTAAAAATTATATTTTTTATTTCTCATAATTTATATTACATTGTTTATTCTTTTTAAAATTTCTTATATGAAGCACAAATGACCCACTAATCTTATATCATATCCATATCTCCATTTCTATTCTCAGTATAAGCTTATTTTTCTCTAGTCTATCTTATTGCCCTAGTTTCATCCCCATCTTCATATCCTTTTTGGAAATCTCTTTAGACCTAATTAAGTATTATTTGAACTTGTGTTTTATTTAGCTAGTTGATAAACTTATATCTTATTTGGATTTGGAACTTTGAATTTTAGTTGGATATGTAAATTTTAAGTATGTGATGGATTAATTTTATTTGAATGTTTAAAATGAATAGTTATTTTTTTTACTTATTCACGTAACCTGAATTTAACCTGAACCCAATTTACTGAATTTAGGTTAGAGTTGAGGTTTTAAAATTAGAGTTGGGTTAGGGTTAGGGTTAAGGTTTTAGACTTTGGGTTGAAGTTAGGGTTGACCTCAATCTCATCTCGAATGACCCGAGTTGCACCCCTACCTAGCCTCCTGTGAAAGAAAACTCCTTCAGCTTACGATTCTAAACACTCCAAAATGTTATCTTCTTTGGATTCCACCATTTTCACTCACTTTTCTACACTCCCATGGCACCCAAAGTAGTTGTTTTCAAGTCACAAAGGGGAATGAAAGGCCAAGGACTAGAGGAGGAGCCTCTACTTTTCAACCCTCCACATCTAGAGTCACTTGTGGTTCAAGAAGAGTTCATTTTGCAAGTGAATCCAAAGGTAATACATCTCACTCTACCCATATGCATGAGTTTGAAAGATAAGAAGTGGGAGTGAATGCAAATAGAAATGAAGGGAATGTAAGACTATTTGATTTGAACTCCCTACCAGAAAAGTAGATGAGAAAAAAGTTCCCATAAAAAAATTTGCACTAAGGGACTTACCTGATTACTATTTTGGGCGTGAAGGAAGAAAGTTTAAATTTTATATTACCATATTAGGAAGACTTGTTTATATTTCCAAGAAGCTAGACTTCAATTTTATGGACTGATATAATTCAGATATCAGATCCATGATTAATTACCAAGGATGGTATGAACTCTTGGAATACAAAACTCCAATATTTAATGAGCTTATTTTGATATTCTACTTCAATTGGAATTTGAGAGAATATTGTACCAATGTAAAAGGAGTAGAGATTTAGTTTGGAGCAAATATTCTTTCTACATGGGGCAAATTCTTAAAGTTTATGATTATGAGGAACAAATAAATATGAAGAGTGAAGAAGTTTTCAATGCTCTGTCCACGGGAACCATCTATACCTCAATTCATAGATACATGAAAACCAATGATATGACAATTAAGGTGAGAATGTTAAGAGAAGTATTAGAGTCTATGATTATTCCCAAACTTGGTATTATAGATCAAGTTACAATTCATGAAGCAAAGATGCCATATATGACATACAAGTACAAGAAAGTCAGTATTTTTAAGCTCATTCTGAATGCCTTTAGCTACATGCCAACTAGGACTATGACAATTAAGGTGAGAATGTTAAGAGAAGTATTGGAATCTATGGTTATTCTCAAACTTGGTAGCATAGATCAAGTTACAATTCATGAAGGAAAGATACTATATATGATATACAATTACAAGAAAGTCAGTCTTCCTAAGTTCATACTGAATGCCTTTAGCTACATGCCAATTAGGATAGACACAATTGTGCCATATGAAATATGGCTAAACAAAGTGTTTTAACATTTCTTTGTTCCCACCTATGGAGAATCAATGATTACTATGCCTACCATGAAAAAGGATTGGGTTGGTGAAACCTTGTTAAAAAGAATGCATGCCATAGAAGCATAGTACAAATAAGAAATGGAAATAAAGCACCAACAAGAAATGGAAGAAGATAGTAGTAGTGAAGAAGAGGACGAAGGAGAGGAGAGAGTACCCTCCTAGGAGAGGAGGAGATTGAAGAAAGATAGGTTGGAGGCAGTCCAACTGCAGAGAGAGATTCATCTTCATTACAAGCTCGACCTGCAACCTCTATCCCTAGATCTTTTACTTATAGTAGGCTATCACTGGAGGTGAAGGAGTTAAGAGATGAAGTAGGTGAATTAAGAAAAATGCATCAAAGAATGTAGAAGAAGTTGGATGCACTTCTTTCGCATTTTAGGATTGCACACCCTACACAACCTACTCCTATAGATGATATCATTCCACCTACTGCTACAGCTCCTACTACTCAGGATCCAAAGCCCACTTTTACACTTGATGAACTCACATCTATCCAAGATACTACTTAGGGGGGAGCCTACTATTATGCCAACTCAAGATCCTCACACAGCTTCTCAATAGGAGGAGAGAAATTTTGAAAAGAATAGATATGTTTTTGTATAATTTTGTGAGATTTTAATGTTGAGAGTTCATGCAGTGAGGTTTGATATGTATTCTCTTTCATGAAAATTGATATACATTTATGAGATTATATGAAATAATATCTTAAGAAAATGAATTTTACTTGGCTTGATTGAGTTGACTTACTGATATTGGAATATCTCATAAATTCTTAACTCAAGGTTGCCTATATCTTTTAAAATTTATGAATGAAGTAAGAAATTTTAATCTTTATTCTTGCTTGGGATGAATGAATCTTCATATTTAATATGATTGCAATCTTAAGGTATATGTTAAACCTATTTGGGGGACTTCATGGTTCAAGATCTCGAATAGGAATTTCATTCGCAGTCAAATCTTATATAATCTTTAATAAGGTTTAACTAACTATACATACAATTGAGCCCTTAATGAGCTTTATCTTTTGCTTACACTAACATCTAAATGAATGTCATTCATAACATGAATGTATTCTATATCGATGAAAATTTCCACAATCTCATGTTTGCGGTTGGGCCTAAATGTCCTATCTTTAGATATAAAGGGGAAGAATAGGCCCCATTCATAACATAAGGAATCCTACAACCCCCTCTCTCATCTGTAAGACCTTTTATATTCTGACAAAAGGGGGGAGAATATGACTTGTTTTCATTCTTAGTGAAAATCATACAAAAAGGGAGAGAATATAACTTGTAGTGAAAATGATATAATAAGGGGGACAATTTTGAGATCAGAATTCTCAAAGGAATCAAACTCCGAATGGTTATATATTCAATATAATTAGGAGGAGTTTTGCTATTAGATCATTAATATGTCTTTTAAATATCACAAGTCGTCAAATTTTGTTATCATAAAAAGGAAAAAATTACTAGATATAGGTGTATGATTTTGATAACATAAAAATTTATCTTACACTTGATTTGAGCCAATGATGTTATTAACTAATAAAGCTTGGAATGTAGACAGATATGCTTGAATATGAGTATATTATTAGAACATATTATATGCAAGTATATTATATAAGCTACCTGTTTGAAGTAAACTTAAAAAAGCTTAGAAATGAAGAAATTATATTGATCCATAATGCATTTAACTTGGTCTATCATATTGTAATGCCTTGGATTATGTAATTATGCTTAAATGAGTATTATTTTAGAATATAAATAACAATGCTTCAAAGAATATATCCTTGTTACATAACTTATGCAAATTACATGTGGATAATTATATTTTGATTTATAATAAAAAATAAAAAATATCGAAAGTTCAAAAGTGGCTTAGTGAAGAGAAGTAAAGTGCAAGACTGCAGCCACATCGCGCATTCGCCCATGCCTATCGTCTACTTTGCAGCCACAATCACAACCATTATTAGAAACTGCCTGTGGTGTTCCAAGAAGAAGTAAAGTCCCTGGACATCCATAGCCGATACTACAGCCACTTGTAAGGGCAACTGAAGACTGGAGGTGCCATGTCATATCGCCTGCCACATATATCAGAGGACTTGAAGCACACTTCAGACTATCTGAAATAGCGAAGGACAAAACCGTCTGGCAAGCCCATGCCGCTTGCATGTACTGCCTGGAGCATAGTCGATATCACATACCACTTGTGATATCGCCTACCAATAGGCAGAGACATGGCTTCGTGAGTTTTGCCAGAGATTCAACTGCAGCCAATTCACTATACCACCTACCATATCGACTGAGGCACAATTGAATATCGTAGCCATCTGCGATATCGTCTGCCGATCTCAACGATTGAAAACTCAACCATTGCAAAGCCACTTCACCCTACTAAATCAACTTCAACAGTCTTATTTTTGAGTGAGCTATTTAAGGAGAAATGGAGGAATATTTCGAGAATTGAAGAAGTCATTCATTAAGCCTTAATCTTTTAAAATTCTTTGCAAGCATAAGTAAGTGTTTTAACCTTCACATATTCATTCAAAAGCTTTCATCTTCCAAATTTTCATTCAAGGCCTTCTTCTTTAATACAAAAGGGAAGATCTTCTGCACCACAAAAAGCCACTCAAGAATAAGTCTTTTACTGAGCTCACCAAGAAACATTGTATCAAAAAGTGTAAATCTATTTTTTTTATTTGTGTGTACCTTGAGTTGGTAAAGAAAATCAATCTCATGCAGAACAAGTATATTCATTGAAGTTTGTCTCACGAATAACTTGTTGATTTGTGAATTAAAAAGAGCAAGTTGATTGTTGGAGTGTGTCTCACGAATAACTTGTTGATTTGTGAATTAAAAAGAGCAAGTTGATTGTTGGAGTGTGTCTCACAATCAATTGTTAAACTGTTTATACCTTTTAGAGTTGAATTTAGAAGAGTTCTAGATGCACTATTTGTAATTTTATTATAGTGAGATAGTGGAACCCAAGACACAAAAGGCATGTTGTTGGAAGAGTAAAATAGAAAGGTTGTTCGAACCACTATATATCATGCATGTTGTTGCTTTATTTTCCTGCATTCTATTGCTTTATTATTTATTATATTACAATTTGCACATAAATAAGAAAAGAGGGAAGTTGATCTAAATAGAGATTAAGCAAGAAATTTTATAAACCTAATTCATCCCTCCCCTCTTAGGTTAAGCCAAGCCTAAAAAAGCTAGCAATAAGCTATTCAAAATGTGATTGATACTCATGATTATAAAAAGTCTAATAGAGCTATGTTACATTCCGATCAAATCATGTGCAAAGTGCTTCAACAAACTCGCTCTAAGAATTTTCTACGTCAATCTTGTGAAGCCACTAGTATCATTGAAGAGCTTTCTTCTCTAGATGAAATGAGGCATGAGAGGACTTTTGTGTTTAAAAGTCCAATTAAATTTAAAAAATTGTTTAGCTTGATAAATTCAATCTATTGGATCTTTGCCATCAAAGTTTGGAAATTTCATGATGTGTGACTGCTAGCTTAGTTGATCCATCTTTCTTAGATAATAATCTGTCCTGTCCCCTTAGACCTGCGAGTTTTGTTTTACTTCCGCAAATTGGGAGTCGACATTAGGGCGTTGCCTTTCCTACATGGATAATTCTCCAAGGATGATGGAGGCTCGAGAAGACTAAAGGAAAATTTTCTTACAGTGAGTTTGTTGAAGTACTTTATACATATTTTGACAGTATTTGGAATACAAGGAAGTGATCATGTCCTTGAATTTAGTTATAACATGAGCATTTCGTACTAATTCAGCTGCAAATTTCTCCATAATATCCTTCAAACTCTTTTCTGTACTTTCCCTCCAATTCTAATTTTCATTCTCTTTTCTTCTCTGAAACTATTGTTATCGAATTCCTTTGGCCATTCTTGATTTATTTATTTATTATTATTATTATTTGGGTGATTTCGACTGTAACAAATGGATGGAAAACAGTTGAAGAGACGAATTTGATGTATGAATAGCATTGAGCTTCGTGGACGAATGATGGATAGATGCATGGGTTATAAGCCAAAGCTCTATACCAACTATTATGAACCAATTATAACCGGATGATAAATCGATTGCTTCCAATGGATCATAACTCTAATTAATCACTTTGAAAATATTAAGCTTTCCAATTTAGGAAAAACCTGTATAAATTGATCGATAACTAAATAAAAAGTCATACGATATCTGCATGTATTTAAAGATAAAGATATGCATATGAAACCTCATACTAAACTAGGACTTCACAAGAAAATTTTACTTATGTAACAGTTGCGTATCTATTACTTAGCCAACAAGATATACAATTTATTTAATTAGGAATTCGTGTTTTAGAAAATACTCATAAGATAAACTACTTTTACTAAAACTAGAATTGTAATTTAAAAATATCATAGCTAAATAACTGTATCCAAAAATTGGATTGCATCATCTGCATATATTAAGGCAGGAGAAGCATGAGGTTTCAACAGATTGAAAATTTGTGCTGGGTACTACATGAGAAATGAAGGCGGCCCCAAGCCGGTGAATGATGTAAGGTCAATTGCCATCAATGGTTGACATGGAGTTGAATATGCATGCTTCCAATATCATGGCCCAAGTTACTGTAATTTTCTGGGCAACTTGTGAATGTTTTGGCGGTCTGAGTACACATCTTTTTAGGTCTTTAGAAAAGGAATATCTTAATAGTATTCTGTTATCCAACCAGCCCGTACTGGATGGGTGGCACCGACAACAATGAAGTCGTGTCAGGCAGGTAGTATTCTGTTATCCAACCAGCTCTTACTGGAACTCGATCTACCATGTTATCATGTAAAACTAACAAATAAACGAATATCTTTCCATCCATTTATCTTTAACAGTTTACTTTCCTCATTCATTACAGTTATGGCTAAATGTTAATTTCCACAAAAGAACGCAAGTTTATTTTTCAAATGTGCAAATTGTGCAATGCAATGACAAAATAGTTTTCACTAAAATCATGTTTATTTTTCTATTTGTCTTACAGGGTAACATCAATGCCAATAAACTTCTCCAATGAAAGAAGAGTTATTCTAAATACTAGTGTTTATAAAATTGGGCTAGACCAATCGGTTAGATCGGAACCAGCCAGAGCACAAGTTCGGTTGAGGCTGGTCATAGATTTTTCACTTTTTTAATTAAAATAATAATAAATAAATAAATAAAATATACTTATATTAATTTAAAT
>JAYJMB010067984.1:0-19484 GCA_036873735.1 Pouteria campechiana
TTAATCAAGGGTTTTCTCCATTGTGGAGATGTAATTAGGACCACTCGTGGTCTGGGATGTGAACACACAATTTTTCTGATGTACACAGCAGATGTAAATGATTGAGGAAAGAATCAATAATAATGGAAAATCCTTTGGTCCATTCCGAAGGCGACCAATTTCGGTCATATCATTCCATTTGCATTTATTTCTTCCTCATCATTTCTTGAGCCCGATTTCGGGATATTCAAACATCTTGTTGGTCCAATAAGATCCATGTGTAGCAATTGGAGTGGTTTATTTGTGTACACTTCTTTTTGAATTTTGAAAGAATCCTTTACTTGCATTTCTTTCAAGCAAGCATCACACAACTCTTTTTTATCAAATTTTAGTTTTGGTAAGGCAACAACAAGTTCTTTATTGTACATCTTCTCAATCATATATTTGTTGGCATGTCCTATCCTTCTATACCACAATAAGGATTCATCATTGCTTACAACAAGACACTTACTTTGGATATCACACATGTCTAACAAATATACATTTGCATGCCTTCTACGAAGTACTACAACTGAGTTTGACTCATCTAACACTGAATAACTCTAAGATTCAAACACAACCGTATAACCACTGTCATAGAACTAACCCACACTTAGTAGGTTATGTTTCAATCATTCTATCAGTAGTACATTTGAAATTATAGTAGACCATGGTTAGCTGACCTTACCAATCCCAACCACTCTACCTTCTCCATTATCTCTGATATTCTGCCAGTTTTAGCTTTAAGCTCTATGAATAGCTTCTTCTCCCTTGTCATGCCTTAAACAACTACTGTCAATATACCATGTGCTACTTCTTATGGCTTTCAAACACACCTGCATAGACAAGGTTAAGCTTTAAGTTTTTGTACCCATTTGGGAAAGTGTATAGGAGGGTTAGTGGTAGAAAATTTTGGTACACATTGCTTCTTAGGTGCCACTAATCTCTCATTTGGCTCATGTGTTGCATTTAGAACTTTTCCCCCAAATTGGGTTTTGTTTGGGTCTAGGTTTTCTCTTAGAGTTTTGAACCTTTTTCCTTTGATTCTTTCCATCCTTTTCATTGGTTTCTATTCATTAAGGTGGATATCAAGGTATTTCTTAGGGCGTTGTTCTCTTCCTTGACTTGCTCAAGCTCTATTAAGGTACTTTGGCTAGCCTTGAGCTTATAATTTTCTTCTCTTAATTTAAAGTATTCAATGGTTATTTTATCTAGTTACTTCTTGGCCACTTCATACTTGGCCTTCAATCCCTTAAAGTTAGAGAACAATTCCTCTAAAACTTCTTCAAGATTAGTAGTTTCATGTTCTGAGTTTACCTCATCTTCATGGAAGACCATGAAACTTATGCCTATGTAATGGTCCTCCTGATTTCTTCCTTTTGTAGTGAGGGTGCTGATTTGTGGCTCATGTTCTTCTTTGGCCTCACTAAAACTTTCATTCATCATATTCTCTAACATCTCCCAGCATCCATTGCATTCTTCTTTTTTTGAATCTTTTGTGGCATTTATTGTTGTTGTTGTTCTTTCTCTTATCAAAATAAGAGTTATATTTATTCTTTTGCTAATCTCCCTACTTCTTGTCAGGTTCAGGGCAATCAAATCTCATGTGCCCTGGCTTGCTACAATTGTAGCAGATTGAGATCTACTTCTTCTTATCCTTATTCTTGAAGTTATTTGAATTGCTTCCAAACTTATTCTTTAACATTATTTTAAATCTTCTAGTTATCATTGTAATGTCTTCATCTTCTTCTTCACTTGTAAATGCTTCCTTAGAGAATCTTCATCTTCTGATTTAGTTCTCAATGCTATAGCTCTTTTTCCTTTTGGTTCCTCTGAAACCTTCTGCTTCATTAGAACTTCATGGGTCATTAGGGAACCCATGAGTTCTTCCACTATCATCTTATCTGGGTCCTTAGCTTCCTAGATAGTAATCACTTTAGGCATCCAATGCCTAGATAGAGATCTTAAAATCTTTTTGACAAGTTTAGGCTCATTGTATTTTCTCTTAGGCTTTTCAAACCATTTATGATCTTCGAGAACCTGCCAAACATGTTAGAGATAGTTTCTAAATCCTTCATAGTGAAGGACTCATACTCTTGCACAAGAATATTGATCTTTGTCTCCTTGACCTAGTTAGTTCATTCATGCATTACTTGTAGTTTATCCCATATTTCCTTTGCTGAATCATATGAGGATATTTTCTCAAAATTTTGAGGGGGTCAAGCACAATTGAGGCAATTTGTGCCTTGGCATCACGTTCTACTGCTTGTATGTCCTCAGTAGTATACTTGCCTTTGGTGTTAAGGATAATTTTTCCATTCTTTATGGTAAGCCACAATTAGTAATCTATGATGATGAGAAAGTTCTGCATTCTCATTTTCTAGTGCCCATAATTTGTGCCATTAAAGAACAAAAGTTGGGTAGTGGATTGTCCTTGAATCAAACTTTCAAAAAATTTTGCCAAATAAAAATTCTTTATGCAAAAAAACTATCAGAAGATTGGCTACCAAAAATGGTTGGCTACCAATCGGCTGCTTCTGCCTTGTTATAATTGGCCAAAGGCAACCAAAAAATTTTGGTTGCATTTGCTCAAATGTAGCTAAATTGGGTTGGCTGCATTTGACCAAACGCAACTAAATTCAGATGGCTTCCTTTGGTCAATTGTAGCCAGATTTTTGGTTACTTTTGATAAAATGTGGCCAAATTTTTTTATTTAGTGTATACACAGCCAAATCCACTCAAACAATGCAACTATTTTGATGCTCCATAAGCCTATTCAACCGTAATTTACATGCCAAACACTAGTAACAAGTTTACATAAATCATTGCTTCAATCCATTATATATAAAATAAGGAGCGTCACTCACATGTTGAGGCCTCTCATTAAAAGTTAAATAAGTTTACAAACAAATAAAATTTTCACTAAGATAGTCTCTTGCTACTTACCAATATCAACAAGTTCTATCATAAGTAGTAGCCTGTCAAAATTCATGTTAGCCCCCCTAGGTACTGCTACAACAGCTTCACCTATCAGATCATAGTACTTGCAGTATGCTTCTGCTCCAACAAGGGCAAGTGCACTAGTAGGCTCAAAGATATGGGGACATGTTGGTAAACAAAGGAGTGAAAAATTAGTTCAATTTAATCAAATAAAAACTGCTTAAATGCATGCATAAGCCATAAAAATAAAATAAATGAAGATAGTGGAATTCTAGTTCCTTTCCATATTGGCCAATAATGCATCAATAAAAAATGTCTACCAGAGAAAAGAAAAGGCACAATTGAAGCTTCTTCATTTTTATTTTAGACCAAAAAGTATATTAATATAGATTTATGAACCTAAAAATCAAGTTGCTCATCAACTACATGAGAATTAAGAGACAATCCTAATGAGAAATTACCCTAGCATCCAATGATTTTTGTTTCACATAGCTTGTCTATATCAAAGCATTTAGAAATTTGTAAAATCAATCATTAAGAGAAACACTAATCCAACCTCACCATTAAAAAATGTATGGCTTGAATAAAAAATATACTATGAAGTGCATTAACAATGACAACTTCATTGACAGAAATGGTGTAAGTCTCATGATGCTATCATTACTTGTAGACATCTCTATATGACAATAGAAATTAGTTTAGATCTACTTTTAGCCACTGAAATTGCAAATGTAATGTCCATTTATGTTGGTTGTATATGTTACTTTGGCAAGCTAATGCATGTATGTTTCTATGCACTAATAGCAATAAATGTATTTGTCACTATTATTATTATAATTATAGTTATGTCTTCGGTACCTAGGTTAGCTTTATTCAATATTGCGAGAGAAAAAGTCTTATCAGCATGACCAAGCTATCTCCATTTTAGTGAGCAGTAAATTAAGTAAACCATGACTGAATGGGATCAAATGGTGTGATAAAATTGGAATGATGTGAGGGAATGATTGGAATGAGATAAGACTAAGGTTCAGTGTTCTTTTGATTTTTGAGTTGTTTTTTGCAACAAATAGCTTCACTTTATGAAGGAGGCAATTACTACAAGAATTGTTGTTATGGGAAACTCATTAAGCAGTCTGCTTAACTTCATAGTTAAGCAGTGCTCTTAGGATTTGGGTTGTTGAGCAGTCTGCTTTCTAACCACCATTATCAAATATTATTATGGGAAACCAATCAAGTCGCTACAAAAGATGAAAGAATGTAAACAAGTCACTGTTGTTCTGTGAAGGAAAACATTGCTCATCCACTTAATGACATTATTAGTCCCAATTAATTAAAACGCCATGAATCCAAACATGCAGAGATTTTATTTTGTGCAATGAGTATGTATGCTCAAGAAGCATATAGAGTGGGAATTATTGAATGTCATGTTATAGGTTGCTCATTTTGTCTAGTGAACTATTTATCAAGCGACAAGTTGTTCACTAGAACCTAGCAAGACTAGCTGAAGAGAAGCTTTGTGACAATACGTATCTCTAATTGTGTCCTAGTGAAATGTGATACCCTTCCAAAAAGGATCAGTGACCATTTGTTCAATGGGCAAGCACCTAACCTGGCATAAATGTCTAATTACATTACCAATTTACATTAGCATCCACAGCCTACATAGGTCCAGACTCCCATGCCTTAGGTAAACTCACAATTCAATGAGATTGAAGGAGCAAATGCTCAATTAGAAAAACTTTAAATTTTTTTTATTTTTTATTTAGTACTTATCCAAGTCAATGAGACTCTACTTGGGAAAAAACTTCAATTTGCTAACTACCATATGACCAACCACTACTCTGAATACTGCCCCAGAACTATATGTTTCTATCTAACATGATTCATCATAGAGAGAAACTAGAATCCGTTCAACTACCCTGCTACCATTAATTCCTTAGACATAAATCACTGACTAAAGATACAAGTTTAACATTTGCCCAATGAAAATCACATTTCTATTTGCCATCCAAAATGGACAACCCTTTATTACCATCTTTGAAAACCATGATCATATAATTAAGCAAGAGCACAAAAGCAAGCTCTATAGCACTGGAGCATTTCACAAGTGTCTTTACCAAATGAAGGATTTGGGCCAATGCCTAACTACAGCAAACTCTCATTCTCCAATAGGTTGACTCTTGGGTAACACACTCGAGTTGCAAGTGAATGTAGAATTATTTTTCTTCTTCTTTAATCAAAAGATAGAATGTTCATGTCAGATCAATTCCAACATTCAAAAATGAAAATGCCTCATTCTACAAGATGTTACTAACTGATGCTTACCTTTAAGGAGGGCACAAAAGCCCAATTGTTCCATGGAAATAGGAGATGCACAATTTGTAGGATTAAAGCAACATTTTGCAAACATTCTTCACTCTAGGATTTGATTGCCACATGCTTGCAGTCTTCGAGCCTTGCCTCAAGGGAGTATGACGGAATTGCTCCAACCACAACTGTGGCAACAACACCTTCATCATTAGTAGGGAGAGGGTGTTGCAGTGCCTTTAGGGGCAGCGACAGAGCTCACATTGCCACAGTGGGGCAAGAGGGCATGAAGTTGGCAACAATATCAGTGTCCTCATTGTGAGGGCGAGGGACGAGGCTTTGCATAAGGACGATGCTGAAGAAATTGCGGAGGAAGATGACAGAGCGAGGAAGGCAGTGGTGGAGACAATCTTTGTGGAGGTGAGGAAAGTGATTGCGGAGATGATCTCTGTGGAGGAGAGGATGTCGAGAGGGGTGGAGGCATGTGAGAGAGGGATGAAAAATTGGTAAAGAGAGGGGACAGAGGGAGATGAAAGAATCAGGACAAGAGTTTCGCATGGGCCAGGTTATGTTTTTATATTTTAAATTTGAATGAAATTATATACTGCGGCTGGAACTACAGGCACCTGCCATGTACTTCTAGAATTGCAAGCGATATGGCAAGCTCTTGTAGTACCGCCTATAGATGAGCAACAACATGGGTTTAAAAGTTTTGTCAATAAATTGACTGTAGTTGATTGGACCTACCACCTGCCATCAAAATAAATTATAATATTAAATTTATAATTTCTTTTAGATTTAAATACCATTTATAGTGTTAACTAGGGGACTTATCAAACTTTTGTCTACCAAAATTTTCTTTAGGTTTTATTTACAGGCATATCTATCCAAATATTAGATTTACAAATATCTCTTAGATTATTTAACAATAAATTTCAGAGGTCTCCTGGCAATATTAACAAGTGAGTCTAACTTAGCTAAAAGCACGAGTAGGCAATAGGCAAATTGTTAAAATGTTTGATGCACAATTATAATAGTTGACATAAAGAAGTGATAATAATTTAAATATTTAATATGGGAAAACTTGCGTACCATTGAAAATCTTAAATTATTATTGTCATTATCATACCAAATGCAACCACTCAAATTCGGCTGCGTTTTGTATAAAATGCAGCCAACGTTGGCTGCCTTTGATACCAAAGCAGCTGAATAGGGGTGGTTACATTTGCTATAGTCACCCTTATTCGAATGTGTTTGTTATCAAATGCACCCCCGAATTCAGCTGCGTTTGGTATCAAACGCAGCCAACGTTGGCTGTGTTTGGTATGATAATGACCAAAAAAATAATGATAAAAAATATTTGAAATATTTAATAAGAATAGTTAAAAATACAGATAGTTATAAAAAATATAATTATTAATCTTATCGATGTCATGCTAATTTCTTAGGAGAGTTCGGATTTTTGACTTTTATGTCAAAGTGCAATTTGGGAAATAAAATATTAAATTAATAAACAATTCATACACCTTAAATTACCATTAAGTATGAATTAGCTGCTAATGATAAATATTAGGATTTGACTAACATTGATATCTTCTCACAAAAAATTGTATGCCTCAAGACATTAGGATCTCATGATATTGCCATGAAAATGACACTGTGATGAAAATATGAAGCTATAAAGGTGAAAAAATTCTATGTGTTTGGGCGGTAGGAAGTGTAATGAAAAGTGTAATAAAATGAAAATAATGTAAAAAGATAGGATGTCATGTAAATTATTGAGTATATAAATACTAAATTGCCAGGGAAATAATAATAAGAAGTATAAATAATGAAAATAAAAAATGAAGTTACTGAGAAAATAAAATAACAAAATAAACATCACATAATTACTCATCTATGCAAAAAGAACACTGTAGATGAAATAGATATTTAACTACTCTATTTAATGGATCCAAGCATACTCTTAAGATTTTTCATTATAATGATCTAACTAAGTGTTAAACTAAGATATATTTTATTACAATAGTTAAAAACTTGGAGATGAATACAATGGTCGACTTGCATCAAATTAAAATGTCAAAATCGACGAGTATCAAATGCAACCACCTAAATTCAGTTGCGCGTTTGGTATCAAACACAACCATAAAAAACAGTTGTATTTGACCCTAATGCAACCAAAAATGGCTGCCTGTGATGCCTAATGCTGCCAAGCCCAAAACGGTTGCATTAAGATCTCTATCTAGCAAATGGTTGCCCATTATTTGTACAGTTCTTTTCCACTTCTCAAGCGCATGCATGCCTGCTAAGGATGACATTCTCTCGAGTAAAGAAGAGTTTAATTAATAGTCAAAATGAAATAATAAATAACATGTAACTAAAATTAATTGATATACATGATTGTATAGTGTACCATTTTCATTCATCACACACTATTACAGTAATGACATTTTAGTCAAAAATAAATATAAACTTATAAGATTGTATAACAAATAATTTTTGAAGATTGAAGCTAATATAAATGTTTGATTAAATTAATAATTAATATATATTGATTTAATAAATCAAGCTAAGATCAATACATGATGCAATCATTTACATTGAATATTTATCGAATATGGAAAGCAACTAACAATCAAATACACATCACTAAATGTGCCTTGGCCATGTAGTTTAAGTTGAGTGGAAGAAACATATGCAACCTCTAGAGTTGGATGTGATAATGATGAACCCATTACTCATGGTGAATAAAATTTTCAAGGTAGCTGTCAAAGCTGCTCACATTTTTTTTAACATAACTAGACTAGCCGAATTTTGTTTGGTGTTTTGGTTAAGTTCTTTTTTAAATGCAACCAGCCTAACTGAGGTTTTTAAAGTATTTTGGTTAATTTTTTTTTAAAAATGTAACTAACCTAACCAAGTTTTGTTTGGTATTTTATTAATTTTTTTTAAAAATGCAACCAGCCTAGCCGAGTTTTTTTAAGTACTTTGGTTAATTTTTTTTAAAAGCATAACTGAGCTGACTGAGTTAATTGATTTTTAAAAAATGCTACCACTCAATTCTAAGAAACACTTGGTTAAATATTTTTTTAAATATAAGTAGCCAAGTTTTATTTAATGTTTTGATTAAACTAAAAAAATAAAATGCAACTAGCTAGGCCGAGTTTAATTGAGTGTTTTGGTTAATTTTTTTAAATGTAATTGGTGTGGAAAAGTTTTATTTGGCTAAAATTTCTTAAATGCAAGTGGTCGAGTTTTATTTACTATTTTCGTTAAAAATTTTTTAAAAATGCAACTAGCCTGACCGAATTTTGTTTGATATTTTGGTTAATTTTTTTTAAATGAAACCATTCTGTTCGAGTTTTTTAAAGTATTTTGGTTAAAGTTTTTAGAAAAACACACAATTGGCCTAACCGAGTTTTGTAACTAACTTGACTAAGTTTTATTTGGTATTTTGGTATGAAAAATTTTAGAAAATGCAATTGTCCTAGCTGAGTTTTGTTAGGTAGTTTGGTTTTTTTTTTTAAACACAGCTAGTTTAGTTTTGTTAGGTATTCTGGTTAATTTTTTTATTTTAAAAAAACACAAGTGAAAAAAGAAAAACATCTTGGGTGGGGCTTTTGCCCGGGCTGTAGTATTTTTTTTATATTCGGTAGTGGTACCACAGGTGCCTGTGGTACCGCCCACAGATAGGTAGTAGAATGGTAGGCGGAGAAAAGGATCATAGGTGGAGAAAAGGATCCTTTATTTATTTATTTTTCACATTATTTTTTAAATTTTGTTTTGTTAAAAAATTAAAAATACATTAGTCATCTCCGTGAGGTAGGAAAGGAAAATTTTTTTGATGATTTTCTGTTTTCATATAAAGTACCCCACATAAGTACTATATGATTATATTTTTTCAAGATTAATATATATCGTAACTTATACCTAGTGTAAAGTTTAAATGAATGTATAGATCATATTATGTATAAAATAAAGTATACATATGTTAATTAATGGTTTAAATTCTTTTTCCATATGTTGATTATTTCTATCTATATATAGTGTATTATATAACCCTAACATCTCTAAATTATTCTAATGGTGTTAGTGTGTCATTTTGTTTTAGGTCCATATCGATGATTATATAAAATCTAATTCATCTATTGTTTTTTCTTATGATCTATTTAACTAGAAGCATAAAAAAACTTATATAAGCCATAACCGTCAAATTTATTTAAGGGCGAATGTTAACCCACTAAAATTTCTCATTTGCTAGAGGGATCTACATATTTTGAATTAAATATCTAAATTATTTTCAAATATTTGTTTTATATATATATAATAACAATTACGTAAATTTTATAATATTTCAACAATTGAATAAATGGATTTAAGTGAATTATCTTTTTTATAGTCAATCACTTTCTCCTTTTACCTTTTACATTTTATCTCAATTTCCAACTAAGATTGAAATATTAATATAATGCAAGAGGATTCTAATATTCCATAAAATAGACTCCTATTATTGTATTTCAATTGCATGGAAAATCTAAAAAAATCTTTTTAGTAGTTTTATGGTTTTTTCATAGTTTTTTAACATTATTTATATTCCTAACAATTATTATTAAGTAATCTTTACATTTCGTACTTATTTTTTTTTCATTATCATACCAAACACAGCCAAATTTTTGCTTGCGTTTGATACCAAATGTAGCCGACCCTTGTTGGCTGCCTTTAGCCCCAAACGCAGTGAAAGAGTGGTTGCATTTGGTATCAAACATAGCCAATCGATTTTGGCTGCATTTAGTATAAAACACAACCAACCGATTTTAGCTACATTTGGTATCAAATGCAAGCAAAAATATGGTTGCCTTTGATACCAAATGCACTAAAACAAAGGGCTATTTGAGCCTAATGCAGCCAAAAATGGCTGTAGTTGATGCCTAATGTAGCCAAGCCCAAAATGGCTACGTTTGGGTGGTTGCTTTTGATGATTTTTGTTGAAATGTCACACTTGTCAATCAGACAAAAGTTAATTTTCCAGAGTTCAATACCAACTCTTATAATCCCAGCAAGTTTTTTTTACTTGTTGAATTCAATATAGAAAATTACTAGCCCCTTGATTGCAAAAATGTGAACAGTAAATAACTTATACAATTAAGAATGCCTCTTACTTAAGCCAATGCATACAAAATTTAAAAACAAAAACAATGAATTATTCTACAATTAAAGCAAGAATTTCAAATTCCTTGAGGTTTGATGATGATTGAGCCTTGAATGCTCATTTAGAATTTTGTGTAGTGGGAGTTGAAACTTGGAAGAAAACTTGAATCCTTTGTAAATGCTCTTTTAATTTGTTCAACAAACTTATTTTAGATATTTGAATCTCTATTTATATGACCTGGAATAACTGTTGCAACATTTTTGAAAAGTTTTTAACCATTTTAGATTGTGTTTTTTGTACTCAAACAAACATTTCCAGCAAATGCACTTCAGACCTCTAAAATTTTACTTCAGACCTTTGAAGGATGATTTCTAACCTCTAAAAGTTCTTCTAAATGTTGACAACTTCAACTAGCACTAATGACTAGCTTTACAGACTTCTGAAGCTGAGTCTAACCTTTAAAGAATCTTCAAAAGTCTTTTTATGTTTTGAACTAAGTTCCAAATCATCTTTCAAACCCTTGAAACTTGGATTCCTTTCTCTAAACTTATCCTCTAAAATTTTTAAAGTTATTTCACACTTCAAAAATGATATTTAGACCTCTGACGTTTCCTTTGAAGTTGCCTTTGAAGTTTTTAGAATTTGATCTTTACTTCATGCAACCTCTAAAATGTCCTTTGAAGTCCTTAGAATCTTCTAAAGTGTTCTTCTTAACTCTTTTGATGTGTTTTTAGAGTTGAGTTCATGCCTCTGAAACTTCTTCTAAAGTTCAAAACTTGTAATTTCTAAGCATTTACTTGGTTTTCTTCCTCTAAAACTTGGAGTATGATTTGTTTAGGATTCTTATACTCTTTTTTCATGGAAAATCACTGATTTCTTATTTTCTCATTATGTTTTTGCAACACTTTGGAAATAACTTGTTAATACTAAAAATTTCTTACTCATTTGTTTGCTCATCATCAAAGCTTAGTTATTATATAATGTTCATCAAAATCAATCCAATCAAGGGGTTAGGCTTAACATAATCTACCTAACCCAAGTCAAATGTAGAAGATAACCAACTCCCATACAATGTTCTTAGCCATTAAAGCCATTTTTTCCTGCATAGCACTCAACCACTCATCAGTGGCAAATGAATTTATAGCCTTATCAAAAGAAGCTAGCTCATCATCATCCTCAGTAATACCCATGAAGGACTCTTCTTCAATTTCAAAGTGATGATGTGGAACAATTCCACATTTGCTTCTCCATATTTGTAGATCTAGTGAATCATTTGATGGTACACTCCCACTTTATAAGATTTCATTCCCGCTATCTCCAGTCGTCATTGGATGAGATCTTCTTACTTATGAGATAAGTATGCATCTTCTTGAGCATCTTCAAACTCATAAAGTCCAACATCTTCCTTGACTCTACCAACACATGGGAAATCATTTTCTAGAAAGTCTACATCACATGATTCAATCTTAGTTAATTTGGCATTTGAATGTTCAACATACATCACAAAATCTTTTGATTGTTCAAAATAGCTTATAAAGATACTTTATTAGCTCAAGGTCCTAATTTTTTATGTTTGTGGAAAATATTGTGAACATATCTCGCACATCCCCATGGATGTAAGCCTTCTGAAATAGACTTTTTATTATTCTATAACTCATATGGAGTAGTAGAAACTATATTTGAAGGCACTCAATTAAGGATGTAGGCTACAGTCAAAAGTGCATCTCTCTAGAAACAAATCTAGAGATTAGCTTGAGACATCATCGACCTAACCATCTCTAGAAGAATATGATTCCTCCACTCTACATCACTATTTTGTTGTAGAGTATTTGAAATTGTTTACTGCCTTCTTATGCCTTTTACATCACAATATCTTCTAAACTAATCAGACAAATATTCTTAACCTCTATTAGTACAAAGAACCTTTAAGGTCCTCTCTTGCTGATTTTTTACCTTTGTCACAAAGTGCTTAAAATAAATTAAAGCTTAAAATCTATGTGATAGCAGATATACTAAGCGATAACATGAATAATCATTTATGAATGTTATAAAATTAGATGTACCATGATGTGCTTTAGCATTCATAGGTCCACAAATATCTGAATGAACTATATCTAGATTATAAGTGACCCTTATAGCATTACCAAAAAGCTTTCTGTATGCTTTGCCTACAAAATAAGGTTGACATATAGGTAAGCTAACTTTAATAAGAGAGCCCAAGAGCCCTTCTTTAGCTAATTTGTTCATCCTATCTTCTCCAATGTGACCTAATCAAGCATGTAATCTAATGGATTCAAACACAACATCAGAAATAGAAGAAGAAGAAGGACCAACATAAGTTACATAATAACCATAAGATTTTGGATTTAAGTCAATTATAACATTTATCAAATGACTATGAAAATGAAACATTTTGTCAAGGTAAATGGACAAACTCATGTCCTTAAATTGAAAAGAAAAACCTAACTTCATAAGTGCTAGAACTGAAAGTATATTACACAAAATCATGGGTGCATAAAGCACATCATTTAGGAGTAAAATGTGCCCATTGTGTATCTTGAGTTGATAAGTTCTAACTCCTACAACCTCTTCTTGTGCTTCATCTCCCACCATGAAATAATTTCTAGACACTAGGACTTAATGGTAATCTACAAATCCAGTATGATCACATGCTACATATTTGGTTGCTCCTATATCTACTATCTAACCAAGGAGAATGAGCTATAAACACATGTGAATAGAATATAATTTTTTAGGATCAAGGTTAGGAGCACCTTTTTTTGCTCAGAATTCTTTCGAGCAAAGTGACCTTTTTGTCCGTAACCATAGTATTTAAGTTTGGTTTTATCTTCCATGCTCTCCCAAGGTAAAGAGGGCAATATGATCTTTTTTATACCATACTTCATAAGCTTGTTAGTCACATTTATGTTGGGCTATGGTACCTTCTTTAGGTTGGACCATAGTATTCGTTACATGGTTGAGCAACTCATGCTCTTGAGAAGGTACGGAACCTTCCTTTGCCATATGTCATAGTTCTTTTCATTTAACTTCTTGCCTTTAATAAGTTTTGTTATGATGCTTTTTGATTCCATGTTTTACTACATTAATGTGAAACCTAATCAAGCATATATCTAAAATATTATTTTGTTATAAGCCTAAGTAGACCTTGAAAATTTTTCATTCACATAATTAAAAATGTCACATTCAGAATGCTAATAATCATCTCTCATCAAGTGAATGAAAATGTTACTGTCTATTTTACTTAAAATAATTATGAGAATTATTCTCATATTCCACAAAACATAATCAATTGCATTTACATAGACATCCATCCACAATATATCCAATCCAAACAAGAGGGCTTTTGGTGATCATTCCAAAATAATTCAATGATTTCAAATTTGGTGCGAAACACATCCCTTTACAAATAAGCAAATACGTATAAAGGATTACATCTCTTGATAAATCCTAATACATTCTACTAAACTAAATAAATAGAGATGCCATACCACCTTTGATCAAAGTATTATTTTGGAGTTTTATGTAATAAAATAAATAAATTATTTCATGAGCACCTGAATAAAAATTACATCCTCCAATTTATCAATCGTTAATTTCATCTTATGGTTGATTTTTCACACTCTCTACTTAAGAGAGTTAGCCTATGGTCCACATAAAAATATCAAAGGCTTCAATTTTATAAGTCATATTCACATACATGAAAAATGTCATAAATATCATCTAATTAACAAATAATCAAGATAATAATTGACATGCAATTAAACAGATCATTCAAATAATCAAACCACATAGGTTAAGATTATCAAGAATATTAATAAATGACATAACCAAACATAAATAATGTGTGTGTGCATAGCATGTTAATTTCATCTATGCACTACATACATAATGTAAATGCATGACCTTCGATATTGTGTATTAATTAGATGAAATCAATGATCATTAATTTAGTTCATGCATTAAATATTTTAATTGAATAAAAATTTTATACCTTCATAGTTGTTCACTTGTATCTCATAATCTTGCCATCTTTTGAGTAATTTTATCCTTCCATTGAGTCCAAAATATCCATAAATATAGGAAATGACTATTTGATCATCAAGATCAAAGTTCTATGGGTTCAGATGAAGCCAAATCAATCCTAGTCATCCATTTACCTTGCTTGACCAATGACCAACCTCCTGATTGGAGAACCTGGGCTGTCAGTGGAAGAATGTGCCTGGGTTGGACTCCAGGGTTGCTGGAGTTGGGCTACCACCTAGGTTAAGCTCACTAATGCCTAGCCTATTTATTTAAGCTTAGCCTACTTGGTTGTTAAGCACTAAGCCCTACTTCGAGTTCTTGGGCCAACTTGTCTCAGCCTATCCAGAGTCTTGCATTGGGCTTTGTTTGGTTTGTTGGGCACTAAGCCCACTGGTTCTTACTGGCCTGGACTATTTGTCCATGGCCTTGCTCATTATTATGCATGGGTCTTGTTTTGGATAGCCTATGGGTTGTGGCTTGTGCATGAATAGTGATAGTGATGTAGGATCTAGCCCACACAAGTGCCATGAACATGAAGTGTTGTGAACAGGGCATTATGGGCATTAATAGAGAATTTGCATGGATGGTAATGATGTTGATCAAATTTTTAGTAGTTGCAAGCCACTTGATTCTTGCTGACAGTGAATAGGGAGGTGTAGATTTTAATTACTGGGATTTTGTATATTAACATGAACATGTTGGTCCCTTGTTTAAGGTAGCTTGTGGGGGGGGGGGGGTGAGGGTGAGTATCCCACATGTACAGATACAGACTTGACTTCCTGCTGGTATGAGATATATGGAAAATAACTTAATCTTGTGGGAAATAAGCGAGAAATAACTTCCTGTAATTTCAATGTTGAATATATGAATCTCACAGGAAAAAACGATCTTGCAGTGGGAAATAATTTCCTTGCAAAATAATCTCAGTGTTGAATGCTTGAATCTTGCTGGGAATAAACAATCCTCTGGGAAGATGGGGTACATGAATCCCATGAGCATGTGCATTAGAGGTTCTTGGATAAAAGATCTAAACATTCCATCATATGCTTGCATGCAGATATCACTTAAATGTTGGTAGGAATTAGGGATCTTGACTGAAGGTGCATATGTGGACATCAATTGATTGTCAATGACCTTTGATGTTTTTCATAATATAGTTTTGTCAGTCATAAACATGCTGTACATTCATATGGCAAATTACCTTATTTTGGAAAAATATACGTTCATATGGCAAATAACCTCTCTCCTGAAATTTGGTCTGTAATTTTGGTAAGGTTTTGCTTAGCAAATATATTTAAATTTCTTTGACTTTGGTTGTATTTTCAGACAGATGATTTGCAAGATCATATCATATTATGTGGATTTGGACGTGTCGGCCAGGTGATTCTCTTGTTCTTAACATCAAATCTTTTTACAGCCATGTTAATAAAGTTGTTTGGAGACGTTGCTTGAATACCGAGTAAAAATGAAAGGTTATCTGCTTTTTCTATTTTTTACTCCCTTTTCAGATAATTGCACAGCTTCTTTCAGAAAGGTTGATTCCATTTGTTGCTCTTGATGTTAGAAGGTAAATACTGTTTCCTCAATTAGGTAAAATGTGTTAACTGTAGAAGTTCTTGCATACTGAAATTAGAAGATAAATTATCAAGTTAACTTTGATATGTATTTTAAATTGTGTTAGATGATCACATGCTGTGATAGAAATTTCAGTTCTGGTGCCTTTAATCAATGATTTTCAGCAATTTCAAGCTATTTCACTTCCACTTAAGGTGTTCTTGGGTGTGTTGCACCTGGTTAGGGTTGGTGGCCAAAACTTAATTAATGTTTTAGTATTTGTTTAAGGCTTTGTTTGGATGCATTAGCAATACACTTTTCTCTATGCACCTTTTGAGACCAATGTGACATCCTAACTACCATAGGTCATATCATTATCTATATTTTAATCATCTCTTTATTTTTCATTAAAAATTTACCTACTCCACTTATCTAATACACTCCCCTTTGTAATGCACTTACTTTGCTCATGCACTCTATCCAAATGAACCTAATGGGCTGGACTGTAGAGTGTGATAATGTTGCTTTCAAGTTGCAGATGGAAGGAATCTAACTTCAATTTTATGGTATGGAATCTAGGGATAATGAGTAAGATACCTAGGTACAATATTGCTTGTGATAGATCTTGTTTGCATTGCAACTTATATGCTGGCAATAATTGTCTGGTAAAAAAAAAAGATTCATGTTGCTAGCAAGAATTAGTTCAGATATTCTTAGATGATGCTAATGATGAATAGCGGAAAAAATCTAAGCTAGTTATTGCAATTCAATTTTTTTGTCCATTTAAACAGGCCTTATGGTGAAAGATGTTGAAGTAGAATCAATGTAGATTGAGATGACAGAATGCATTAGAAAAGTAGGAAGAGGCATTTTCAAACTATATATAAATATTAGTCTTGCATGAGGAAACTTGGTGGTGGAATGGGGTCAAATGGCTATCAAAGAAAAACCAAATAAAATTTTAAAACTCACTAAACGATAGAAATGAAATAAATTTACGACAATATAAGGATTCTAAAAAAGTAATATATTAGAAACTAGACAAAGTGAATTGTTAAAAAAATGGATTCAAACTGGTAAAATTAAAATGAGCCTTTTTCTCCTGTAACTAGTTTATTTATGCATGTAATCATGCTCTTCCTTGGAAATCAGCAACATACTGCATGTTAATGTGTTTTTAATGCTTAATGGATGTCATCTAATCTATCATCCCTATTAAGAATATAAACTTTTGGGTGCTTTCAGTGATCGAGTTGCACTTGGGCGTGCTCTTGACCTTCCCGTGTATTTTGGAGATGCTGGGAGTCGGGAGGTAAGCAAGCTATGCTAGCCAATTAAACATGCCCCTTAGGTGCTTTTTTGACATCTATCCTGATATAAATTGTAATTAGGTCCTTCACAAAGTTGGTGCTGAAAGAGCATGTGCTGCTGCAATCACCTTAGATACACCAGGTGCAAATTACAGGACAGTCTGGGCTCTGAGCAAATACTTTCCCAATGTGAAGACATTTGTTCGTGCCCATGATGTTGACCATGGCCTCAATTTGGAGAAGGCGGGTGCTACAGCGGTATTTTCTGTTAAACTCGTTTCTTATGGTGTTAATGGACTTTTTTCCTGTGAGTGAAAATGTACCATCAATTAGTACAAGCACTCTTCTTAGGTGTTAAAATATTGTAGGTTGTGCCAGAGACTTTAGAACCAAGCCTACAGCTAGCAGCTGCTGTTCTTGCACAGGTAACACTTAGAGACTATTTGTCTATTGTTTGTTAAGCTTTTGGCTTTCTTCTTTATGTGGGTTCCTCCTCCTTTCGTGGGTTTAACTTTTGTATAGCTATTTCATGTATTATAAACTGATGCTGGCACATTCACAACCATTTTGAAACTGCAATTTGATCTTCCTTTGCAGGCTAAGTTGCCAACATCAGAAATTGCAACGGCAATCAATGAGTTTAGATCGCGCCATCTGTCTGAGCTTTCTGAGGTATGGTTTTATGTCTGTTTTCATAAGCCTTCCCCTATACTTTGATCTCTTAATGTGAAGGGTAGGTTGGCTTGTTTTGGTTGGAATTGCTGTCCGGATATGCCTTTTGATGGCTTTCTTTCTTGAATAAGGTTGGTAGGGTATTTTTGATAGATCAATCCATGTTACTAAAATCCTTGTTTATGGAGACTCGGGATTCATGGACAATCTTGGCATTATTGCATTAAGAGCTAATGTCTGATGGAAATTTTTAGAATTAAAAATATCTTCATTCTTTGTCATTCATCTTGTGCAGCAGCCAAATGTATGCTTAATTAAAAAACAAAAAATGCTGCATCTTGCTCCAATCTGGCAATCTTCTTAAAGTGATCCCCCCAACACAAAAGCACTTGTATCTGTATTAAATTCTATTTATGTGACATGTCACCTTTCTCCCCTTCCTTTTGTGTGTACGCAGCTGTGCGAAGAAAGTGGGAGCTCTCTCGGTTATGGCTTTTGTCGGGTGACGACGAAGCCAAAGCCACAGGCATCCTTGTCTGAAAGTGATGAAAATGAAGTCACCGAGGGAACGCTCGCAATATAAATCTCACTCAATCCAAGGCCAGGTATAATAGATGAAATCTTGGGAAGTCAAGCCTGTACAGATGGTTATTTGTTTTCATTGATGTTAAAAAAAAAAAAAGTGTACAGAAAATAAAGGAAAAGTGTGAAGCGAGGCCTTCAGCAATCATATGAATTGGCCCAATTTTGAGTGGCCATTTTTGTGCTTGTGAATTTTGATGCCGGATTCATTATTTCGCTTCAGCTTTTTTTTGAGGAATGTTGATTCGGATGCAGGACCAATTTTTATTCCATTTAGAACGGTAAGCCCAAATTATATACGTGTTCAATGCTTCTCCATACCAAGTTGTAGATCTTGTTGATATTCATTTCATGTGGGCTTAGGCAGGGATTTTAGAGTGGGACCCACAGGATGAATGGGTCGTCGTTCCATTGACCTAACCTCATCGGAGAAGGGGATGAAATACTGAAGTTGGAATGCTCTTTCAGAGGTGGAAATGAAGTGAAAGCTAGTTAGAAAATAACTTTTTTAAGAAAAGACTGGCTTTTTATGGGAAAAATAGATAATAATGAGAAAAATTCAAACTTTTTTGATACGCATTTATGACATCATGTGCTGAAAAACTCTTCTTATGGGGATGTTTCCTTTTTATAACCAAACAGGCTGCCTAGAAAAACAGAAATCCGCATTCGGAGCACGTAATGATCAGCTCTGCCTCTGCACCATTTCTAGCTGAATGCTGGCCGTCGTTGTTGCAAAATGTTCCTGCTGTGTATTACGCAGCTCAACATTTTCTATCCGAACGTACCTCCCTTTCATTTGGCTATGTTTAGGTAACCTTAACTGCAAAAGAAATGTAAATATGTGATATGGATCATGTTAATTATAAAGCAAATAAAGACAAGTTTTTAGGTTGAAAATGTTAAAA
>JAYJMB010067995.1:10097-24700 GCA_036873735.1 Pouteria campechiana
ATGATAGTTGTAGAATGTTAAATTATCTTTCTAATGCAATAAGAATCATATAATGCTAACATTAGATGAGAAAACTATGTTCAAAATACTATATATGTATCTACTGGACAGTAAGAAACAGGGTCGGGACTTTAGAAAACAAGGCCATGGTTCTAGAAAATAGGGTCACAGCTCTAATTCGAAGTGTGAGATGGAAGGAGGCAACAGAAAATAGAGGCATGGCTCAAAAAAAAAAAGGTCCACGGCTCCAATTGGGAAGCAAGATCTGAATTTTGTGGAAAAGCTTTGAAAATATACAAAATGCTTAACCCTAATGGAGGGGATATAAAAATAAGTTTTGGGCATGTTTTTTGTGACTCTTTGGCAAGGTTTAGAGGTAGAGAAACAAGGAAGGGAAGCAATTACATAAGATTTGAAAGTGGAATCTTCTTACAAAAGAAGAGGAGTTGAGAAGAGAACAAAGTGCAGAGTATATTACTTGAGAAGCTTATCTCTTAATCTTTCTTTGTTTCTTTTTAGACATTTTCCTTTGTTAATCATGTTTAATTAATACAATATGTATTTTTTCTTTTATTTGATTATGAGATAAGCACTTTAATCTAGGGAAATGATGTAGTTGGATAATTTGTTTGAATGTAATTCTTTGTTTGTTCATCACCTATGTTGAGTGTTTAATATGATTTTAATGCTTGTGGAAGAATGCTATCCCTTTCAACATGATATGTGATTTGATTTGAGGCTGAAAAGCGATAATTGAGTCAAACCATGATTGATCACCATAAGATAGTCATGATGTTAGAGATATCGATGAAGCTTATGCAATAATATGAGTTTATTGATCTTAATGCATCTTGATTGGTTGAGATTTTCAAAAAGACATAGGAAATTAGCTAATTGAGATAGGTTGTTATGACTTGAGAAAGAATAACAATTATTCAAGAGGAATTCATTATCAACATAAGAGCAAACACTGATTGCTTAAAATTGATGAAACTAAATATGATTAATCTGGTGAAATCGGAAGCCCCTAGATGTTTTAATCATTATCTCTTTATATTTATCCATAATCCACATCATTGCCAAAGTTCATTAATCTAGATCTTTTCTATTTACATTCACATATCATAATTTAATTCTTCAAACATAATTTAGAGTTAGAGTAGTTGGTACTTGGCATATATATTGTTGGTTCCTGTAGGATGACTTAACCCAAGAGGGAAGCGGTGAATCGGGAATATAAAAATTCATTACTTAACCACTATTGAAACATTTTCCTCTTTTCATGATTGTGTGGTGCATTGAAAGATAACTAATGAAAATAGTAAAATGCATGAAGGATAAATCAAGCAAGCAAACACACACACAAACAATACAATTTTTATAGCGGTTCGGGAACCCTGTCCCTACATCCACTCTTCCAAGCACAAACACCTAGTGTGCCTTGGGTTCTACTATATCCCATATAATGAAAATACAAAAGTGCTCCTAGAACTCTTCTAGATTCCAGTTCTAGGGGGCATAAATAGTATTCCCAACACTCTTTTAGATTTTAACTCTATGGGGCATAAATGTAGTGCTCCCAGCACTCTTCTGGTTTTCACAAGCTCACTAGGAAACTCACTAGTTTCTAAGATCATCAACAAACTTGATGGTTTTCTAGAGATCACTAACAACTCTCTGGTTTTCATTTTAACTAGAAAACTAATACACTTTACAAAGTGTTATAATGAAGCACTAGGAAAATGAAATCTTTTATAGTTCTAACAATACAAAAGGATCTTTTCATAATGTAAGGATAATGGTCATTAAGAATATGAAGGTTTAAGCTTAAGGATAAATAACTGAAGGTTTAAACTCCTATCCATGTGTGGAAGGATTTGCATAAGGTTAAGTGCATCTAAAAAGTATTCCTTCACCACTCTTGAATTGTTCCACCTTTTCTTCTTAAATAGCTTCTATATAATTTTGACCATTGAAGAAGATTAGTTCCATTGAATGCATAAATAAGTGCAACATTGAATAAAATAGGGCCATTAGGATTTCTACCATTGAAGTCTATGCCTTTCTAATTTGTCTCGGGTTGTTGCATTGCCGTTCAAAGAGGAGAATGAGCTGTGTTAAAAGGTATTCCTTGTTTGACTTATCACAGCTTTTGAAAAACCTATAGCGCCGCTTGTTACCAAAAATGCTGACTGATATAAGTGTGCATAATGACAGCATGAGTGCAAATGTCATTTGAATGCTAGTCACATAAATCGATTTTTCTCTATCAAGTCACGGTCTCTCTCTGTCTGCATTTGCAAAAGAATTTCTCAGGTTTATCTATCGGTTGAACTTCCACAAGAGTGATTTATCTTTTGCAAGTAGAAAATGAACTTTGAATGCAGTAGATGAAGTTGAACTGACTGATAGACAAACTCTGCTTTCTCTACCTAAATTCCTCCAAGAGATTTTGTCAGTTGGTCATTCCTTCATGCATGTGCTTTGTCTATTGTAAATAAAAGACAAACTTTGGGTGGCTCAGATGAAGTTAGACTAGTTGATTGACAAATTCTCTTTGTCTATATGAACAAATGAAGTGTGATGTTCTTCCTTTGTTCTTCATTTGTCTATTGGAGGTGGAAGATGAAGTTTGCTTTGTCTTTCTCGAACAAACAAAGTATAGTATTTGTCTAGTGTAAGCAATAAATGAACTTTGTCCTGCTTTGTCTTGGATAGAGTACTTTGCATGTCACATAGGTTTGTCTGTTGTAAGTTGTAGATAATCGTGCTTTTGTTTGTTGAAGTCCCTTTTTGATATAAAAAGCTCTTGATCTATTCAGCTTCATCTATGCTTATTATGTAGCTTCTACTTTGTCTTCTGCTTTGGCTGATGCTTTGTCTATAGTAAGTAACAGATAGATTTTGATCCACAAACAAAGTAAAGTTCTTCAACTATTCTACGCTTTTTCGAGCAATAGAAGAGGTTCATTCTTGCAACTTCTTTCTTTTTGCAATCTTCAACTGTCTATCTTAGCTCAGCTAAAATTGCATTCCTTTGTCTATTTATATTACCTTTTTGTCCTCAGACAAATCCATTCTTCTAAATTTTTTGATTAGACAAAGTTTTCTTCTCTTTGCGCATGATTGTCTGGGTGACAATCCCTTCTTTCTTTCTTTATCTGAGTATTTGATGGAGTTTCTTTTTCTTTCTTTATCACAAACAAACTTTGTCTGGTTGGTGTATATAGTTCAAATTTCTCGAATAACTTTATGTTCTTTGACTATGGCTTCATCTTCAACATCTTTTATCTTCCATTTCTCTATTGAAATTTTCTCTTTGAGGTTAACAGACAAGATCGTTGTAGCGAATCTCTAAAGCCTTGTTTTCTCCCATTGCTTTTGTTTGTGGATGCTTTCTAATACAACCTTTCTTGTTACTCATCTTCAAACCTTCTATTTTTTTCTTCTTCTTACACAATTTTTCATTAGTTCAGCTCCCTTGGAATGTAGTAGATAGTTGTGGCAGTTTGTTGTAGATGATCCTGCACTTAGAGCTTTTCTGCAGTTGCAACGTTATTAGCTTTCATATTCATAATGTATTTTATCCTTATATAATTTAATCATCTTGTAAAGCAAAGATAGTATACATCTCTATTAAGTGCATAACCTAAAAGCTTAAATAATTATGGTGCTTAATATAATTTGACAAATTTATGCAGTAAAGAATAATTAATGTCATGCACACTATAAAGCAAAGAATGTATGCTTTGTGTAATTAAACATTCATGATTGTATGTTTATATTAATTATTGTTTATCAATTCATAATCATACACATGATTATTTGAGATTTAAGCATAAAAAATTCTTATCTTAATACAAGTCTTGTTATCATCAAAATCATATACAATAATATTAACAATCTCCCTCTTTTGATGATGACAAAACTTTGAGGACTTGTTATTAATAATCAAGATTTTTTCTTTTAATCTCCCCTTGAATATCTGATTTGTATAATCCTATGGATTCAACCCTGTTATCATTATCCTAATTTTAACTATCATTCTTACAGGTTACTCTCACAAGTCTATTACATTTCTCTCCCCCTTTTTGTCAGAATAAAAAAGATAGTCTATAATATGTACTTACATTTTTCTCTCCCCCTTAATCATATTTTTCTCTATGTTCTTCTCTCTTCTCCCCCTAGTTTGTTAAGCCCGGGAATACTATTTTCTTTCTTCCGCTATCTAAAGCATATATCAACACATAATTTTTTCTCCCCCTGTTAGTTATAATTTATCATACAATCTTCCTTCTTATTTAATGACATGATTTTGTTTCAATGTAACGACTAGATTTATGTTAATTATAATTGTAGTATGTAAACATCTTTTAGGCATTTGGACTATTTAGCATAATAAGTTTCCATTAATACAAGAGGCATATTTATGTGAAGGAAAATAATCTAACATTGAGGAATTAAGCATTATTAATCATCAAGATTATATCTATATGCCAAAAAAAAGTGATTTCATGCGAGTGGGGTGACAATGCATGGTTTTAACTTGATAGGTTTACTGTTAAGTTCTTTTTAATGTGCATCTTCTTTTATTTTAATGGCTATCTATCATTATTATCAGGAGGAACGGTTGGGAGTATTAATGGTGAAGTTGATGGGTTACTTGGGAAGTGGAGAAGCTTTCATTTTTCTTTTTCTTACATGGAGGGATTAGAGGGAAGAGATGACCCTTCAATGCTCACCAGGGCGATCATGCCATCTTCAAGTTCTTCTTCGAAGTTGATTCAAGGTGAGAATGATAATGTAACTTTTAAGGCTATAGAGAAATGTCTGATTCTTCAGGACAAGATCAAGCAACTGAAGGTTGATTTAGCTTCTGTTAGGAGTAGTACTTCTCATTTTACGCATCTCTTGACTAAGAACTCTATCACTTATATGGAAGCCATAGAGTGCCTTAAATATCTAGAGACAGAGTTGACCAAGGCTCACCAGAGGGTTAAAGAATTGGAGGCAGTTGTTGATGTTTTAACTGATTAAATGTTTTACTTTGTTTTTGTGTCTTTTACTAATATGAAATTTTTATATAATATTATGAATTTTTATACTCACATTAACATGTTCTAATTCTTTGATTTCTTTTATGAAATTTTATGATTTTTGTTTCATAGGATCATTTTTATAGTAGTTTACGCATTGGGTATTTGATTCTTAGCATAGTTTATTTGTTATAGTCTAAAAATGAGAATGCGGGATCCTATTTTGTCCTGTTTGGGTCTCTAAGGTATTAAGATTTATTTCTTATTTGTACTGCCAATAAGATGATTATTTTATTCTGTCTTTTAAAAATTGATTGTGACTCTTCGTATTCTCTGTTTGTGATATTTAGTTTGATAGACAATATGCGAGGTTAAGATACAGGCAAAGATGGAATGAGAGATAAATGAGAGAAATAACCATATTCACTTTTTGGAAGAAGAGGTAAAATAGTTAAAGAAGGAGTTGAGATTTGCTAAGAAGATAAATGCTTCTACAGATCTTCTTTTGATAAATCATTGTATAGCTTATGGAGAAATTATGAATAGAACTACAACATTAGAGAAGGAGTTATCTAAAACTCAGGATAAAATTAAGGAGTTGTTAGCAGTTATTGAAGTTTTAAAGTAATAACTATTTTTAATTTTCATTTACTAGATGTTCTAAACTTAGTGGGTTCATATTGCTATTAATAACTTTTTTTTATTTGGCTATTAATTTTTTAAGAATGAAGTTTTGTTAATGTTAAAGATTCTATTTTAACTTCCTATATGTTATGGTTGTGAGTGTTATCTTTTAAAAGTTTTTACTTTTTAATTCTAGTTCTTTATGTGAGATCAAGCCTATAAACATTATTACAGAAGGAATGACTAGAAATAGAATTCCTATTCGAAACCTTAAACTATGAAGTTTCCCAAATAGGCTTGATTATGCCTTAGGACTATAATGATGTTAGAGTTTTGATCAATTTAAGCTTTATTAAGATTTTCGACATGATTTAGCTCAAAGTAGCAAACTTAGCTTAATTCAAATCCAATATAGTTCATTCAAAGGTATCTAGAGTATATAACATTGAAATAAATATAATCAAGTTTGATAACTTATCTCTTTTGGCACTTTCCTTCTAGATTTCTCATTTGAGTTCTTAAGTGTTGTTATCAATATTGACTAAGCATTTAGCTTCTGCTATCTATTCCTTGATGTCACGTTCTGAAAATTGATGTTGTCCGAGATATAGTTTCAATCATTTCCTTGCATCTAGAACTTGAACTTGTAGGCTTTATTGCTTGGATTTGTGAGTTGAAAAAAAATTTTGATTTTTCATTGATCTATTTCTTCTCAACAGAAGCTTTCCTACATACACTTAAAATATTCTTGCACTCTTTCTTCATTAATGAGGTCAAATTAATTATGGACATACATTGCCAATATATCAGTGCAAAGAGTCATTTTAACCATAACAGTATGTAGAGGAATAAAGCAGGATAAGCATTTGCTTTAATCAAGCATTGAGTTGTTCAAGCTAGCATAGTTGTAAATTATAATTAACCTTATGCACTAGATTACTTTCCCTCTTTCTATAATGATTTGGAGTATAATTATTCAATTTTGCTATTTTATCTTTCTCTTAGTTATTTGTCTTTTAGACATTCTTATTTTTCAAATTACTTGTTATTTTATGTTGACTATTTTGAGAATTTTACTTTATACTTTTTAGAGTTTTAGTCCTAGTGTGATTTTTATATTCTTTCTATGTATGTACATGAGTGAAAAAGGATATGCATAGAAAATGTTGTGTATGAAAATTTATTTTTATCAATGTACAATTATCTAAGTAATCAAAGTTCAAATATGGTTTCCAAATAACGTGCAAATGAATGAATAAATAAATATGCAGAAATACATAAGTATAGTTTCAGAATTCAATTTTAATCTATATACAACTGAAAGGCATTCAGACAAAATTCTAACTATTAATTCTAGTTTTCAAATATACAAATGAGATATGAAGCTATAAAAAGTAAAACTTGATTTCTACAAATGAGAATTTACAGACAACTAATCTGATATAAATAATTAAACTTGAGATATGATTAAAAGAATGAGGTAACTTTATTTCTACAAAGATATACTAAATTAGAAGTAATGAATGAATTTGTCTCTATAGACATGTAAGTCAACTGAAGTAAATAATTGAAAAACTGAACTTGAATTTAAAAGAATGAATTCAGAGATATAAGTAAAATTTAAATATTCAGATAATGACACATTCAATAATAGCATTTGAGTGTAAGTGTCATACCTGCACTTACCTTTTCTCTTTGTTTTGAAGGAACTTGTATTTTATCATGTCTTTATTTTGTTTCTTTAGACCAAGTTTCCTTTCTTTTTTTTTTCTTCTTCAGGAGTTTATTTTCTTCTTTCCTAGATTTCTTGCACTCAAGTTAGTCTCACAAGTAATGTGTTAGTGCTAAGTGTTTTTACCCCATTAGTAATTTGTCTTTGGCTTGTCTAAGATTTCTCATATCAACTCGTAAGCAAGACATCCTTGTAAGTGGTAGGATAGAGAGCATACAGTGAGTTATATACACTTTCATCTCTATTCTTGTTTCATCCTTACTTATGCCAATACAAATAATTTTTCATAAATGTTTGGAAGATGGGAGATGAACTATTCTTTAAAGAACACAGAGGATGACATTGTTGGGTAAGCCAAATGAATCACTAGAATTGTTTATCTAGCCCTCTCTGATAGCACTTGTTGGTTCCCGTAGGATAAACCAAGAGGGGAGGGGTGAATTGGGTATATAAAAATTTATTGCTTAACCCTTATTGAAACATTTTCCTATTTTCGTGATTGCGTGTAGTGCATTGAAAGATAAATAATGAAAACAGTAAAATGCATGAAGGATAAATCAAGCAAGCAAACACATACACAAATAACATAATTTTTATAGCGATTCAAGAACCCCGTCCCTACATCCACTCTTTTAAGCACACACACTATCATGCCTTGGGTTTCACTATATGCCATATAATGGAAATACAAAAGTGCTCGTAGCACTCTTTTAGATTCTAGCTCTAAGGGGCATAAACAGTTTTCCCAATACTATTCTAGATTCTAGCTCTAAAGGGCATAAACATAGTACTCTTGTCACTCTTCTGAATTTCAAAAGCTCACTAGGAAACTCACTAGTTTGTAAAATCACTAGCAAACTTGATAGTTTTCTAGAGATTACTAACAACTCTTTATTTTCTTGATTAACTAGAAAACTAATACACTTTACAAAGTATTATAATGAAGCAAAGGGGAAGATGAAATCTTTTACAACTCTAATAATAGAAAAAGATCTTCCCATAATATAAGGACAATGGTCATTAAGAATATGAAGGTTTAAGCTCAAGGATATATAACTGAAGGTTTAAGCTCCTGGCTATGGGCAGAAGGATTTGCATAAGGTTAAGCATATCTGAAAAGTATTCTTTCACCATCCTTGAATCATTCCACCTGTTCTCCTTAAATAGATTTTAAATAATTTTGACCATTGGAGAAGATGAGTTCTGTTGAATGCAGAAATGAGAGCAACATTGAATAAAATAAGACCACTGGGATTTCTATCATTGAAGTCCATGCCTTTCTGATTTATCTCAAGCTGTTGCATCATTGTTTGGAGAGGAGAATGAGCTGTGTTAAAAGGTTTTCCTTGTTTGACTTGTCATAGCTTTTGAAAAATCTACAGCGCCGCTTGTTTCTGAAAATAGTAACTGATATAAGTTTTGCAGAATGACAGCATGAGTGCAGATTCCATTTAAATGCTAGTCACATAAATTAATTTTCCTCTATCAAGTCATGGCCTCTCTCTGTCTGCATTTGCCTGTCATAAGTTGCAAATGAATTCTTCCATAATTTTGTCTATTAGTTGAACTTCCACAAGAGTGATTTGTCTATTGCAAGTAGCAGACGAACTTTGAATGACACATATGAAGTAAAACTGACTGATAGACAAACTCTAATTTGTTTGCCTGAATTCCTCCAAGAGATTTTGTTAGTTGGTCGATTCTTCATGCATGTGCTTTGTCTGTAGTAAATAACAGATGAACTTTGGGTGGTGCAGACAAAGTTGGATTGGCTGATTGATAAATTCTCCTTTGTCTATAAGAACAAATGAAGTGTGATGGTCTTCCTTTGTTCTTCATTTGTCTATTGGAGGTGGTAGACAAAATTTGCTTTGTCTTGCTCAAACAGAATAAGTGTAGTATTTGTCTGATGTAAGTAATAGACGAACTTTGTTTTACTTTGTCTTGGACGGAGTACTCTGCACATCACTTAGGATTGTCTGTAGTAAGTAATAGTTAAATTTTGATCTGCAAACGAAGGGGTTTGTTCTTGCAACTTCTTTCTTTCTTCAAGTAACATAACTGTTTTGCACTTTTTAAGGCAACAAAAGAGGTTTGTTCTTGCAACTTCTTTCTTTCTTCAAGTAATGCAACTGTTTTGCACTTTTTCAAGCAATAGAAGGGGTTTGTTCTTGCAACTTCTTTCTTTCTTCAATCTTCATTTGTCTGTCTTGGCTTAGCTGAAATTGTATTCCCTTATATGTTTATATTAGCTTTTTGTCCTTAGACAAATCTATTCTTCTAATTTTGTTGATCATAACAAGTTTTCTTCTCTTTGTGTATGACTGTCTGAGTGATAATCCCTTCTTTCTTCCTTTGTCTAAGTGTTTGATGGAGGTTCTTCTTCTTTCTTTATCTTATCTTAGACAAACTTTGTCTAGTCAATGTAGATAGTTCAAATTTCTTAAACAACTTTATGATCTTTGACCATGGCTTCATCTTCAACATCTTATATCTTGCATTTTCCTATTGAAATCTTCTCTTTGAGGTTAATAAACAAATTGCTATAGCGCATCTCTGAAGCCTTATTTTTCACCCATTGCTTTTGTTTGTGGAAGCTTTCAAATGCAACCTTTCTTGATACTTTTCTTTGAACTTTCTATGTTCGTCTTTTTCTTCCATGATTTTCATCAGTTTAGCTCCCTTAGAACATAGCAGATAGTTGTGGTAATTTGTTGCAGATGATCCTGCACTTAGTACTTTTCTGCACCTGCTACACTTTTAGCTTTCATATTCATAATCTATTTTACCCTTATATAATTTAAATATCTTGTAGAGCAAAGATAATATACATCTCTATTAAGTGCATAACGTAAAAGCTTAAATAATTATGGTGCTTAGTATGATTTGACAAATTTATGCAGTGAAGAATAATTAATGTTACGTGCACCGTAAAGTGAAGAATATATGCTGTATAATAAAATATTCATGATTATGTGTTTATAATAATTATTATTTTTTAATTTATAATCATACATATGATTGTTAGAGATTTAAGTATATGAACTTCTTATCTTAATACAAGTTTTGTTATTATCTAATATATAATTTTACTGAACATACATCCTCATGGGAATGATATCTTACTCACTCTTTATTACTTATTCATGACATGTGTGCTTGCATTAAAGATAATTTGCATCAAGTTTTTGGTAATGTTGTCGAGGATGGTAGTTATGCCAATATCAAAATAAGTAACTATAGTTTTGCTTTGAAATTTTTTCTTTTATTTTTGTTATTCATTAAAATTTTTATACTTTTTTCACAGGATTCGTGTTGAGCATCATAACAACCATACTCAAACACATTGAAAACTTCAAAAGGCAGCAAAATAACTCATACTTAACACTTACAATTCAAAATGGTGTGTTCATCCCAACTTCTCATGGAGAATTCAACATAATATGAGGAAACCTCAATAATGGTTTCAACGACTCAATGAAGAATACCAAGTCAAAAATCCATTCATGCAATATTAGCAAGGATTTTAGCAGTAGCAGGAAGAGAGATGGATTAAGAGGCTGCTTTAGCTCGATTGGCCAATATCACATATAAGTTCTCACCTAAGGTACACAATTTCATGGCCAAGGCAAACAATTTCATTATTGAGATGAGGGCTAGGAAGCAATCCACTCAGATTTAGAACCAATTTGTAAACTCAATTTGCTCAGATGGACAATTTGTACAAAGGTCCCTAGAAAGGAAATTTGCCTAGCAACACTGAAATTAATCCAAGAGAACAATGCACGGAAATTAACTTGAGAAGTGGGAAAGAATTGGAGCATGTATTGATCAATGAAAAGACAAGTCAGAAAGCTAAGAGCAAGTAGAAATTCTACTTAAAGCTCATCCAATACCTCTTAAGTAGCCCATTGTCAGCATACCTTTGGAGACTCCTTCAAGTGATGAAAAAGCTAAGCTAGAAGATCAAAAGCAAGTGGAAGTTTTTCCTGAAGATATTTATGAAGATTCACTTGAAGAATGTCTTGTTCAACCAAGTGACAATTGAGAATGAGGAGGTAGAGGAGTGTGAAAAGTTTGTGGAAGCAAATCCATCATATCCAAGTCAAAAGGCACTAAGATTTGAAGAATTGGGGCAACTCACTAAAAAGCCTAATCCATCAATTGAAGAGCCTCTGATCCTTGAACTCAAATCCTTCCCCTTGTTAGAATTATTGTATGATTTTGATAACAACAAAACTTGTCTTAAGACTTGATCTATTCTAATGATGATTTTAGTCTAGGAAGCTGAAATGAAGATAAATATGCTTGGCATGAATATTCATTATTGTAATATTTTGAATGCAAGCATATTACATAAATTATTTTAGAGAATGAAGAATTCGTTATGCTCTATAGACATTAACCTTGTTTATTATATGTTGGATCATAAATATATCATGTGCTTTATGAAATTTTTACTTTAAGTTTTTATTAAAAAATACAATACGTGATTTATCTATGTTCTACAACTTGTGAAAATCATGTGGGGATAAACATATTTTGATAATTGTGCTTCATAGATGATATTCTTTTCGTTATATTAAAAAGAAATTATGCTTAAATGAGCGTATAGATACAAAATAATGATTACATATTCATGCTTTACAACTTATGCAAATTATATATGGATAATTATATTGTGATTTATAATGAAAAATATGATAAAAAATGTCAAGCTAACAATGTGACAAAAGTGTAAAAAATTTCAAGAGCAGGTTCGCTGCTATAGTAATTTTGCTACAGGAAAATACTACAGTGATAGACGAAGTGGAATTGTCTACAACAACAGGTGAACTGGAATTTCTATAGTAATCTACCACAATGACCTGCTACAGTAAGCAGCATGCGAATTGCTACAGTAATTAGTTATAGTAACCTGCAAACAAAGCGGTAGACACTCAACAGACGAAGTGCTATAGTGATTTGCTATAGTAATCTACTAAAGTAAGACACTACAATGTAACAAACAAAGCTTCATCAGCAGACTAAGTAACAGACAAAGTGATGTGGTGCTACAATAACTCTACTACAGTAACCAACTGACAAATATTCATCTCTTACTTACTCCAGACAAAATGGAGCTACAGTAACTTGTTATAGTACAAACTTGTTATTTTCAAATGTGTTAGACATTTAATGCTCTGTAAAAAGCTCTCCACTTTGGTGCAATCGTCTTCTTTTCTATGAAGAACGAGGTTGCAAACTTTCCAACAGATTAAGAGCAAATAAGAAGATAATGCATTCCAAGGGGAGAAAACCTCAATGTTCTTCTACATTAATGCTACTCATCTACCTCTGTTCTTTGCATTTAATGGAACTCATATTCTCCACTAGTTAGATTTTTTTAGAAGAGCTATTTAAAGAGATACGTTGGGACATTTCAAAAGGGGAAAAGAAGAAAAAGGGATTGAGCCTAACACCTTCCACAAATCTTTGAATCCCTAGGCCAAAAGTTTTAACCTTCAAATATCATTCAAGAGCTTCATTTTGTTTATCTATTAAAGGCCTACTTCTTCAATATATCCAAGGGAGATCTTATGTGCTACAAGGAGTTACTCAAAGATCAAGTTCTCCCAAAGGCAAATCAACCAACAAGAAACTCATTTAAGTTTCCCAAGTGTTTTCACTCCAAGTGCTACAAAGATCAGAGAGCTTCAATGCCATATCAACACTACATCAATGGAGTTCGAAATCACTGTAATATGCTTATTATTTTATCATTTGTATTAGTACTTTAACTGTGTGTACTTATCAACCTAGTTAGAGGCATATTCATGTACACAAAATACTTACAAAGGTAGAGTTTCTAGTTAGCGCATTAAACCAGAGTTATGCCCATTAGAGCTGGAATCTAGAAGAGGGTTGGGGATACTAGTTTACACCCCCTGGAGTTGGAATCCAAAAGAGTGTCAGGGACACTTGTTTACGCCCCCTAGAGCTAGAATCTAGAAGAATGTTGGGGACACTATTGTATTTTCATTGTACATGGTATAGTGGAACCCAAGGCACAATGAGTATGTGCTCTTGGAAGAGTGGATGTAGAGACAAGGTTCCCAAACTACGATAAAAATCATGTTGTTTGTGTGTGCTGATTGTGATTTCTTTACTCTCCTTACACCTTACTGCTTTATTATTTATTTTATATTGCATAACATATAAGCACAAAAAGAGGAAAAATAATCTTATAGGGGTTGAGTAAGAAATTTTTATAAACCCAATTCATCCTTCCTCTCTTGGGTTAAGCCACCTTACAGGAACCAACATCCCCCTCATTTGAAATATGATTATGCAGTTCCTTCCTTACCACTAATTAATTCTTCTTCTCTTATAGGAGTGAAGGAAGAAAAGCTCCTATGAATAATACGAGAGTGGAAGTATACATTTGATTGAACAATAGAAGATATTAAGAGAAATAGCCCTTCATTTTGTATGCATCATGTTAGAATCAAAAGCGACAAAGTAGGGAAGAAATTTAAAGTGAATGAATAGTAGTGAAAAGTCAAGCAAAAGACTATAAATTAGAACCATTTCTCATCCCATCTCTCTTAGGATTTTTAGTTCTTCTTGATTGCAGATAATCCCTTCTTAAGCCCATTAAAAGTCCCTTTCCACCATCAAAGGAAACCTGCATCCACCACCATAAGAGAATTTATCCCCACAGGAGGTTTCTTTCCCCTTTATAAATTTTTGTTTAAACATTGAGGACAACATTTAGTTTGAATTTGGGGGTATTTGGGGATTTTCATTCAGTTTTGAGCAAATGTTTTTTCAAATTTAGGTATATTCTTTTTAATGATCTTCACTTTTTGATGTATTATATAAAACTCTGAAAGAAATTATGCCAAAATATTGAAATTGAAATGGATTCTCTCTTAATGATCAATAACTTATGCTTAGTTTTTGATTGCCTTTGCACATGATTTAGAAGGAAGGATAGGCAGTACATTGTGATTGAATGATTCTTGTGATAAGTTTTTTTTCTTCATGAATAATAAATTTTTTATTGAGCACATTATGTTATGATCGTTTAAATTGTACGTGTATTAGTTGATAATGTTGTGAATTTAGTGACATATTTTCATTGACATAAGTATGCTAGAACTTGTTTGATTATCCCTCAAGGAAAAATTTAAGATAACATGTTTACTTGGAAGTGATTTAGGCATTCT